>OY757945.1:6336581-6431581 GCA_963585895.1 Sepioteuthis lessoniana | reverse complement strand
ATTTTACTCAGGAAATGCATTAAAAATTTAGGAAATGGCTTGTCACTAAGCTGGAATCAAACCAAACATTACTAACAGAATGGGAATATCATATCATATGCAAATGTTATTATAAAATCATTGAAAACAACTTTCATAGATAAATGTAGAGTAAATTGTTTTACTGTAGAAATACATTTAAACTGAAGTAGTAAAGGGATTGATAGCAGTCAGAACTTATAGTATTTGTTTGTGAATAAAGCTATTAGATGCATAATGTAAAATGCATTGTTAATGATTTTACTAAAGAAATACATTTTAAATAATTTTACTATAGAAATGTTTTAAAATTATTAGATAATATGTTATTGGAAGATCATTGCCAATAACTTTACTAAACAGATATAGTAAATGATTTTATTACAGAAATTTGTAGGCATATATAAGTCACTACTTAGTTGCATAACCATTTGAGTTACAAGTTGAAGTGAGCTCTTCAGAACTCTGTTTCAGTAATAGAGCAGGAACTGTATTGATTTACAGCCTGTTTTATTTTTGTCTGCCAACTGGACACTTGTTGGGACTCCTGTGCTGGCAAGTGTTGTAATTATTATTGTTTATTCTGCACATTAGAACAATGACCTCTAGAGTAAGATCTCTGAAAAACGTATCCTTACAACATGTCTGATCATGCATAATTTCTGCTTTCGGTACTCTATGATAACATTGTTCACTCCATTTCCAAAGTAACTTTAAATATTCCCAGCATAGATCTTTTCACAGCCCTGTGTGTTGTACCCAATCTCTATTCTTACTTTTTTGTGGTCGCTCACATTTCTCTTGCATATAACATTGTAAGCAAAACAGTGATAATGAAAAGATTGGCACATAGGATCTTGTCCAGCTTTGCCTTAGGCAAATCTTTTATCATAGTAAATGATTTCCACCCTGATCTGATTCTCTGTGAGATTTCTGCATCTATGTCTCAGCACATATTCACCATCCGTCCTAAATAGATGTATTTATTCACCTTCTCGATGTTGTTGCTTCCCACCACTTTATCGTTTATTGTTAGACTTTTAGCTATCACTTTTGTTTTCTCTAGTTATGTACATTTCTCAATTCGTATTCATATTGGGAGGAGTCCCTGTAGCGTAATGGTTAATGAGCTAGACTGTAGCCACAAAGTCAGCAAGTTCAAACTCCAGACACACTATTATGTTCACTTTCTAATACCCTTAGGAAAGGCATGAACCCTCCAATCTTCAATCTGTGGGGTTAAATAGTATCACAGTTGATTTTCAACAAAAATGGCTTTGGCATTAAATAACCCACAAAGGTTGATATGCCACTAAACAAAGAAAGAAAACTATATTGAAACTGAATGCTTTCTTTAATGGTATATTTTTTTGAAATTCCTAAAAATATTTCCAATTTAAGATGATATATTATTCATCTTCGTGAAAAGGACTTTTTTTTTTTCAAATAGTTTGAAATAAAATTGGTTTCCTATATGGACAAAAGGTTCCTGATATTAATTTCAGTGTTATTTTTAAAGCATTCTTTTTAGTATAAAAATCTTACTAACACTAGGAAATATTTTTAAATTGGAACAGAATTTCTCACAGAAATTGGAACAGTTCTTATATTCTCGTGTCATCTACTTAATAAAGTTGATTATGTCTGTGTATCTGTCTCTCTGAAGCCTATAGACAACCAAACTACTGGACATAGAAAGCTGCAATTTAATACAAAAGACCACTTTTCAATCTATATAATTATATGTAGAATAAACAAAAGAACTGTAGAAGGCAACAACACATGACAACAACAATAATAATAATAATAATAATAGCAGCAACTGTATAATTGAACGTTGGCCTGGGAAGTTGGCATGTTCGTTATTCTTGTGAACACTTCCCAATCGATCCGAAACTTTCTGAATTGTTGAGGGGTCATTTCGAGATGAAGTTGGGGAGGCCTGGCAGCTGGTGCCTTAGCATAGATGGTCTGTGTAGAGAGCTCCTTGGCTTGTCTAAGGATAGACAGAGCTTCTCCCATTGTTGTACTTCCCAATTCTCTCAGCATTGCTCAATCCATTACTTCAAGTTTTTCTTTCCTCAGTTTTTTCTTCACAAAAGTTGCAGCATAGCTCTTGGCGGAATCGGCAGCGATACCTGCTTTGAGGAAGTATTCTTCCCAATCTTCATTCTCGTATCCTGTTCACAGCGCCATGTTGGATTATGGAGTAGACTTGAGTCTTTACCAAACTATTGACTAGAAGTCAACTCCATAATCCACCATTATCATATCATGAATTTGTATTTAAGCCATGATTGATGTAACAAAATTAGACGACCAGACAAGTTTACTTTTTTCTTGTAACGCCCATCAACTTCTGCCCTCTCTAAACATCAGCATATTTCTTCTCAAGGGGGGTACATTGCATAGGTTTAATTTTTGATAAAACATTCTTTAATTAAACTTTATGTGATTCATCAAGTTTAGTATTACATTTGTATGTAATTATTTTAATCTCTTCTTATTTTCATTCAAAAAATTATTTTTTTCCAATACACATTCTTTTCACTACTTATAATATAAACAAACTTCATCAGGATTTTAAAAAAATTTTAAAAAAAATTCATAATTATCATTTTTACCATAACTATTTTTTTTAAATAAACAGTAGAATAAAATTGAAACAGATAAAATTAAAAAAAGAATTCTTTTTAGTTGCAATGATAAATTGGGAAAACGTAAAAAAGAGATTAAATTGTGAAGATTGATTATGCACATTGATTATTTTTAATCTACAGACAGTAAAGGAATCCTTATATATGTTATTAAATAGTAGTTTGCATACAGTTACAAGTATTCTGATCTAACACTAATTGTTAAAAACAAAGAACTCAGACTTTAACACTCTGCATACGGAGACGCCTTTATTACACCCTTCTTTTTACACTCACACATAAACCAATATGGCCGTTTGTTTACTTCCGGTCATTGAATAATGCCTTCTCTTCTTGAGAGTCTCAGGGGAGATAATTTGCATACTTAACAGTTCTTCCCCCTTTTTCTTTTCATTTCTGTAGCGCATAAGTTCTGTAAAAGAAAATAGGAAAGTGTAACAACATTAAACAGAGGACTCTTTCGGCTCAGGCATGAACCCCAGGATATTAAATGAAGGCACTCCTTTCTTTGTCAAGGGGTGGGCAATTTGTGTGTTAGTTGGTACCCAAGAGATCTCTGCAATTTCTTTTCCTTCAAGCATCTCTCTCTTTTTTTTCTTTTACTATTTATATCTTCTTCACTGTCACTGGAATCAAAGTGAAGCCGTGTGGCATTCATATCGTTTAGTAAAGTTGTATTTGCATCTTTGTTGAAGAAAGAAGAATAGGATTTTATTTCTGTAGCCGAAACAATTACATGAGGATTTTTCTCGCAAGTTGAACCTAGACTTTTTCCAAGCAATTTCTTCTTTGCAGAATGTTGTGCATGGCAAATAACTTTTGCAACTGAATCCTCTTTATTCCGATTCTCTTTCTTATTCATAGTTTCACTCAGTTTGTCATCAACTTCAGCATCATATTGTCTACAAGAAAGAGATGATTTTCCTGGAGTACAAATTGTTTCTCTTCTATGAACATCAGGAGATAAAAAGTTACATTCTAGAGTAGGTAATGATTTCATCCCATTCTTGCAGATTTTTGCTGATGTAGGATTATTGAGATCAACAAGCTGACTCTGCGCTAATGGCTTTCTGTTTGTACACTTGGCCTTGATTCTTTCCTTGGATGTCGGCTTATACAAAGACTTTTTAGAAATCCCAGAATTTGAATCACTAGTTTCCGACGCCATATTAAAATTTCCAACAATAGGTTTGGGTTCAGTCTTTTTGTAACGAATGCATAGTTCACATGAATTTGGGAGTGTCTGCAAAATTTTTATAAATTCAGGATCTGTCACTACTGCATTTTTAACTAAGTCACACAATTTCTTACTACTAGGATGACTAAATTGTCGATGTAAACTTTGTTGCAATTTTAATTTTTTTGGCTGTATTTTTAGAAGAGATTTCTTTGATAAAAGGTATGTGTTTGAACTTATGTTTGTCTGGTAGAGGTTTGGTAATAGGAATGTAGTAATGTCCAGACGATGTGCAGCTTAATGGAATTTTCTTTTTTAACATCGTAACAGTGTAATCTTCAAAATTGAGGCAAGTTCCAGCCCTTTTTATGGTGTCTTTATTCAGGAGGAGTGGAATGTCAGGGTTCACCACATCAGTGATAATACTGACTTCAATATCAGCGATAACACATGGTAGAATCACCTTGTACAGTTAGTTCAGTTTATTTCCATTGCCGAATTTAAAGGTTCTCACTCCTTTTATTTTTACTATTTTTTTCTTTTGTGCATCCGTTAATGTTTCAAGGAAACATTTATACCATTTTATTCCACAAACAGTGCTGGATGCACCACTATCTAGAACCGCAGAGCCAAGCGTCTCACCCAAAAAAATGTCTCCACCGTTCTTACATTTTTGCTGACTCATTAAGACCACGTGTGACGCGGATAAATCTTCCTCTATTTCAACGCCATCTTTATTCCTGCTACTATGACCGTAAGGACAATCATAAGACCAGTGAAACCTGCAGCCACAATTAAAACATACTGTAATGTTACCTGTTCTGTCTCGCGGATTTAACTTCTTTTTGTTCGTGGAGCGTGTTTTATTCTTATATCCCTGTCGTCTTCCAGCGCGGTTTATCTTTTCTCGCGAATTATTTAAACGCGAATCACGTCGATATGAGGAGCAGCCATAATATACTGCGGTAGGGTCCATTTGGTTATCTTCTGTATAGTTAACAATATCCATTTCATTTTTTTTACAACAGGTGAAGTATTGGGTGATGAACCGCTAGAAGAATGTCCGTGCATAATCTTCCGTAATTGTTTCGACATGGAAGATTGCGTTAATTTGCTGACAGTAGCTTTGACCAATTTTTCGTTATCCTTGGTGATATTGGCACTCTTTAGTGCTCTGAATGCGATTACAGATTCTGGTAAAAGAATGTTAAAGTCTTTTAATTTGGTGACAAGTCGGCCAAATTCAATCAAAAAATCTTCTAATGACGTCCCAGGTGGTCTCTGATAATTTTCAAATGTTTCGTATGCTCGAAAGGCAGACTGGTTTATATCTTCCAGAAAAAGTGTATCCAGTTTTTCATATAACTTTTTCATTCCATCCTCAGAATTAAGAACCGCAGTATCTAATTCCAAAACAGCCTCTCTTGCTGTTCCTTCCAATGACAAAAACACCATGAGGGTTCTTTTCGTTTTATCCAGTGAAGTGGCAAGTTCCCATATTAACATTTCCTTCCGCCATGTACTGTATTTATCTTTAAGCAATGTGGGTGGAGGAAAATACTTAGAAGCCATTGTGTCTTTTAGCTCTGCTACCATTGTTAAAAACAAAGAACTCAAACTTTAACACTCTGCATACGGAGACGACTTTATTACACCCTTCTTTTTACATTCACACATAAACCAATATGGCCGTTTGTTTACTTCCGGTCATTGAATAGTAGTATCTCAAGAGTATCAGGGGAGATAATTTGCATAATTCTGTTTAATATTAATCATTTGTTTGCACATTGTTAAATGGTTACAAGTATTCCAATCTAACACTAATAATTCTATCTAATATTAATCATTTGTTTTCATATAGTTAAATGGTTTTAAGTATTCCTATCTAACACTAATAATTCTATTTCTGAAGTATTCCTATGTAATATAAAGAATTTACACACAGCTGCAAGTAAGTAAAGTTGGCGACCTTAGTCGAGTGTGACTTGAAGGCTCCTTTTTCAATAGCTACCACACTGAGGTGTAGGGGAGGGCTATACTCCATTCCCTTGATTGCTCCATTTTACCCTTGATCTTAACCTTATAATGCTAAGTGTTAAGCAAGGTGGCATCAAGTTCCATTTTTTGAGTCTTTGGTATGACTCAACCTGCGATTGAACCCCGGTCTCCCAGACCATTAGCGAACACTCTACTCGTTAGGCTAATGGCCTGGTACACACAGCTCTATGGCTTCAAATTACTAAAAATAATAATCCTAAATAAATAATTGAACATTTCTATTTGACCCATGGATTGGGGTCCAAATAGATACTAGTGGACCTAGAAGAATGGCAATAGAGCGGTACTCTACATTCCCCAATGTTCCAAAACAGGTGTGTCATATCAGGGCCCATATAGAGAAGTCTTACCCCGCTGCAGGGGTGCAGTTGGCATATTCTGTGGCCTCACCTGACAGAGCTGGCATAGTATACACCATTTATCATTTATTCAAACATTATTTATCATTATCAGATTATTATTATTTATTCATTTATTATTATTTTATATTAATTATTCATTATTATACCATTATAGTTATGTATTTATACAGGCATAATGTATTTATTATACTTTGTACTGTTCATCTTTGTACCCCGTCTGTTGGCAAAAGCTGCTGGTGGTGGAAGAGGTGACAGTACCATCTTAGCCACTGAAACCATGACATCACTCCTGGTTGGTGGCTGATGAGGACAGGGTATGGCATGTGTTCTCACTCCTGGTATCATAAAAATAAAAATAAATTAAAAAAATGATATATGCGAAAAATGTAGACTGGCATTTCTCAACATATATATATATATATAAAATGTGTGTGTGTATGTATTTGTATATGTATAAAGTGTGTCTGCTTATTCAACGTGTGTGCATATACGAGGATCATTAAATAAGTTTATAGACTTTTTTTGTATGGGCACTTTTATTGATAGTACACACATGAAACTCTTGTCCCCTTCGAAGTAATCTCCTCTGGCTGCAATGCACTTGTTGTACTGTTCCAACAACTTCTGGAAGGCCCCATGGAAGTCTTCTTGTGTGAGCGTGTCAATGATCTTTGTCACAGCCTCTATCATCTTCTCAATTGTCTCATAACGACAGCCTCTGAGCTTAGGGAATAACCAAAAGTCACAGGGAGCAAGGTCTCGACTATAGGGAGGGTGATGAACTGTCTTGATTCCCATCTTGGTCAAATAGTCTGTGACAAGGATGGAGTTGTGGACTGGCGCATTGTCCTGGTGGAAATGCCACTGACCTGATTTGAAGAGTGCTGTCCTCTTCTGACGGAATCTCTTCCTGAACTCCCTTAAAACCTCAACATAGTAACCCTATACCAAACCGTTTGTCCAATCAACTCTGGTCTATTGACTTCCTTACTCCTCCCACACCTCTCATCATCCCTCACAGACTCCCTGGCTTCCTTGAATCTCTTATGCCACTCAAAAACTGATGCTCAATTCATGCAAGATGGTCGAAAAGCAGTCTGAAGCCATCCATACGTTTCTCAAGCATTCTTTCCAAGTTTAAAACAGAATTTTATTGCATATCGTTCTTCTAAAGTGTCCTCACGTCCAGATTGCATTTTTGAAATTCACCAGCTGTGACAATCAGGCTTTAGTAGGGTGTATTCCAATTGCTGCTGTAGCTGTTCATTTGAAGCTGAAATCATAAAAATTGGTCAGTCATCTCATAAGATGTATAGCAATAAGATACTGAATTTTCAAGAGTCTACAACAATTTTAAATGCCTGTACAAAAAAGTCTGGAAACTTATTGAATGCACCATATATATGTATATATATATATATATATATACCCAACCTCTCTGTAGAAGCAGTAAGCAACTCAAGGTTAATTTTTAAGCAGAGTTTAACAGGTTTGAATTCAGAGTTTTCATTCTCCTTGATTGGTTGTCATTCCAAGGTGAAAGAACCCAATTTGCCTAACTATTTACTCATGTTTGGAAAGAGAATAGATGACTGCATACCTTTCCCAAGGGTATTAGCGCTATGTAAAACACAAACTCCTTTGAGCAGGATTTGAACTTGTGATGCTATGTCCATTTCCTATAACAATAACCACTACACCAGGAGTTCCTCCTGAATGTTTATAATATGAGATATTGAAGCCTTTATTATCTGAAAGGATTTTTCAACAATATGCCAGAGGCTCTTAGTAAAATTACAAATATGAAATTAAACAAAAATGTTTTTGCCTATTTAATATTGTTTCTTGCAGAACTCATTGTGACTTTTGGTGGGGGGGGACGAGGTACCATCATCAAAACAAAGACTGACCAAAAATCATTTTTGCTGATGTAAATAAAATTTTAGACCAAAAATAGTTTAAATAATATTAGATAATCATAAATTTGATCATGTTAAAATGACAGTCACGAATCAGCTGTTTATATTTTTCTCTGGTTTGGTTTGGTTTTTATGACATAACAACCGTTGTTAATTATTTTAAGCCACATCTTGTTTTTACATATATATTATATATATGATTTGTAAACATATTTTGTAAATACACACAATTAAATGATCAAATAGTTCTATTTCTCACACTTCAATTTAGCATAAGTCAACAAAGTTACATGGTTTCAAGAATTGCTATATATCAGAAACAATTCTGTTAAATATCAGTCATTTGTTTATGCACAGTTAAGTGATCCAACAGTTCTATTTCAAGCAATTCAATTTAGCATAAGTCATTTGTTTGCTCTCAGTTTGAATGTCAAACAGTTCTGTTTGACCCATAGATAGGACCACTCCAGGACAGAGTGGACCTGGGAGCAATGGCAATGAAGGTGTACTCTGCATTCTCCAAAGCTCCAGCATGACTGAAGCCTCATCATCAGATGGTTTAATGTCATATCCAGGACACTCTGCAGAGATGCAGTTAGTGTATTCTACAGCCCCAGCTGATTGGGATAATTTTTTTCAGTTTTAATGATTAAACAAATAGACAACAATGTGTACAGATATTCTGTTTCTTGCTACCCTTTTAAATCAATTGGTTTGTACTAATGATTATATATGTGTGTGTGTATATATATATATATATATATATATATATATATATATATATATATATATATATATATATAATTCTATACATCTATCAATCTTAGTTAATTTTTATTTATTACGGCTTGTTTCCAACCATCTATCTTCACTGGCTTATATATATATATATATATATATATATATATATATATATATATATATATATTTAAACAGGTTTGGTTAAATAAAATGGAATCCTTGTTATTTTGAAGTGTTTTGTTTTTTCTTTCAAGAGTTCTAATGGCTTTTTTTTTTTTTATGTTACGATCTTGAAATTTGCTAAAATGAGCCACTTGTAATATACCTTGTACTTTCCGTTCTTATCAGAACCATTATCAAAGTAATGTGTATGTTTATTTCTAAATTAAAACTGTTTAATATTTAAACTAAGTTATTTTTTTTTTATCACTAAGCGGTAGTAGCAGTTTATTTTTGAATATTTCTATTACGTGAAGTAGGATAAAATTTGTTCTATCTTTTGTAATATAGTTTGTTCCATCTATTTTAAACATTTTAAAATATTATCGCTTGTTTCAAAGTTTAATTCTATTAATAGTGGGTTATCTAAATTTTATATGTAAAGCTTCTATGATTTTTAATTTTTTGATATTATTGTCTGTATGAAGTATTTTTGCATTATCAACTAAAATATTTCTATATGTTGCAGTTAGACAATTATGTTAATATATATATATATATATATATATATATATATATATATATATGCACACACACACACACACACAGCTTTCTTGTCATTCTGTTTGTATATATCTTATTCCGTTCACAACCATCTATCTTCACCTACTTGGCTATGTGTGTACGTATATATATATATATATATATATATATACTTTCTTTAAGAAAAACCAAAGACTGGTTACTTTAGGATTATAAATTTATTTCCATCCTGTTATGTGTTTCTGATGTAAACCAAAAACACGAAGAAAAATTTAACAGGACTTCTTCAGATCTTATGGATAAAATAAATCAGAATAGACACGTGGGTGGAGATGGAAGAGGGGTGAAGATATATCTTGGCCCGTTCACAACCATCTATCTTCACCTGCTAGTATATATATATATATATATATATATATATATATATATATATATATATGTATATATTGTTATTCTGTTTGTATCTATCTTAGCCTGTTCACAACCATTTATTTACTTTGGACTGTTTGATTATATCTATATCAGCCTATTAGTATCTATTCTTCTCTTTCTATCTATCTATCTATCAACCTATCTTGACTTGTCTGTATGTATACCTCTATTTTTGCATTATCAACTTAAATATTTCTATATGTTGCAGTTAGACAATTATGTTAATATATATATATATATATATACACACACACACACACACCTTTCTTGTCACTCTGTATCTATCTTCACCTGCTTATATATATATATATATATATATATATATATATCTTGTTATTCTGTTTGTATCTATCTTGTTCACAACCATTTATTTACTTTGGACTGTTTGATTATATCTATATCAGCCTATTAGTATCTATTCTTCTCTCTTGACCTATCTATCTATCTTGACTTGTCTATATGTATATCTCTGTGTCAATCTGTCCGTAGCTATCTCCAGCCGTCTGTCTCTATCTATCTATCTGAACCACTTTGTATTTATCTTGAGTGACCTATTTGCATTTATCCCTACCTCTTTATATCTATCTAGCTTTGCTTAGTCTGTTACATGGACCCCAAGTTGCTTCGAATACCTATTATTTATTAGTAGTCACTCATGTAAGTACTGAGAAACAGCTTTACTGCTTAACTTTCGTGATCTCACAAAAACTTACACATTCAGTGTGACTTGATTGTAAGCTCAGTCCTGTAGGACTAATAAATGCATAACACCTCAAAAACAACTTAAACACTATTCTAAGTTATCTCTCTATATGTTAAATCCAGCCATAGCAGTTTCTAAATCAGCAGGATTTCCCCTTCCCCCAATCGTTGGAACCAATTGATTTACATTTAAACTGTATAAATTGATTTTATTCGACTATTGTAAAGCCACAGGCAGTTCCCGTTAAGAATTTCAGTGTTTTCTCCCACTCACTGTTTCCATTCCAAGTGGCCCCACTTTGTAATGATGTTAAAGGAGGAGGGAATTTGTCACCTGCTGCTAATCTTAAAGCAGTTGTGAAAAGAAAAGAAAGAAATTACGAGAAAGAAGAGAAAGATTTGATTATATTATTAGCATCTGTTGCAGAAATGCATGCTGGGATTACTTTTCCTGGTTTTGCTTTAAAAACTACAAATCATCTAATTGCTGCATGTATCTCATGGGGTGGGAAGAAGCTTGTTGCCTGGTGCAACATCAAGATAACTGCGGAAGATTTTTTTAATTTTATTCATTCTAGTTATTTTTTGTGTGTGAGAATTTTATTTCTTTATTTTTTAAATGTTTCAGTTTGTTTGTTTTTTTGTTTTAATCCAGATAAAAACGAAATTTTCTTAATAAATAGGATTGAAGAGATATGGAAGTCTAATCCTGCGTATGACTGTGGAAGGTAGTTGTAATTAACGTGTCAAGCATTTAAAGAAGATCTCAGCCGGTGTTCAGCAAATGGTTGGCAGGACTTGGAGTATATGGACTGTGGGAGGGGGGCAAGTCCCTGTGGTATGGGCATATAATCTCTGACAGATCTGGGGAGTTTGGAGTCAACTTTTCATTGCCATTACTCCCAGGTTCACTCTGGCCTGGCGTGGTAATATCTGTTAGGAAATAGATCTGCTTAAAAATTATTTGTATTAGACAGGAATACTTGATACCATGTAATTAAATCATTTCTATTAAGAATAGTTACTTGAAGCTAAGTCAGTCGTTCTAAAAGTTCTAAGCCTCACCAAGAAAGAAGAGCCATAGCTGAACGTTTTTGTTGTGGCAACATATGACCACTTTTTATAAAACTCAAAATGCTAATTCAGAGTTCAGTCTTAATTTCTGTGCAAGTGAGGCCCATACAAACGGTGCAAGATGAATGACAAACCTAAAATCTAGGCGAGGCTTAGAACTTTTTGAAAGAGCCTAATATGAGTACTTATGAAGGGTTGTTATTATTATCAGTTATTTGAAACCAGATAATTGTTGTGTGCCAACAAATGATAATTATTAAATAGAAATAATGACTTGATACCATAGAATTATTAGTATTAGATAAGAATATTTGGAACCATATTGTTGTATGCAAATTATTTGTATTTAATAGGAATACTTGATATCATATAAGTGTGTGCAAATTATTTGTATTAAATAGGAATACTTGATATCATAGAACTGTGAAAAATTATTTGGATTAGATTGGAATACTTGATATCATATAAGTGTGTGCAAATTATTTGTATTAAATAGGAATACTTGATATCATAGAACTGTGTGCAAATTATTTGGATTAGATTGGAATACTTGATATCATAACTGTGGGCAGATTATTTGGATTAGATAGGAATACTTGATATCATATAAGTGTGTGCAAATTATTTGGATTAGATAGGAATACTTGATATCATATAAGTGTGTGCAAATTATTTGTATTAGATAAGAATACTTGATATCATAGAATTGTAGGCAAATTATTTGTATTAGATAGGAATACTTGATATCATAGAGTTGTGTACAAATTATTTGTATTTGATAGGAATACTTGATATCATATAAGTGTGTGCAAATTATTTGTATTAGATAAAAATACTTGATATCATAGAATTGTGTGCAGATTATTTGGATTAGATAGGAATACTTGATATCATATGCAAAAAAAACTCTTTTGAAAGAAGTAAACAAAAAATGTAAATATAAATGTGTAATGAACGTAATTCGCTAACCTCAAGGCATAGAATAATCCTGGACAAGATGACATGACTTTAAACTCATTTGATCACTCAGACCATATAGATTTGCTGAAGAAATGTTCTTCTAGGAGATAAGCAGCATGGCCGGTTTTAAAGGAACAACAAGAGATGGTCATCAACTTTTTATATGACAAGAAGTTGGCCTCACTGGTTATTTTATTTTTGTATCTGATGATAATTAGACAAAAAGGTTTCTTCTTTAATTTCTGGATCTGGAATTGACAAGAGTAAGGAAAAATGTTGGATGAAGGACAGCAGGAAAAATTACATTGCAAATAAGTGTCTATGTGCCAGACGAAGCTTTTTAAATAGAATATGGTCTATAAATAAGTGCACCTTGAATATTTTTGTTATAAAAAGTTGATAATCGTCTAAACAAAAGATATCAATATTCTATTATTTCTAATGGATCATAATTCACTTAAAATGGATATTATTAAATAATATTGATTACTAAACTTTAGAGCACTGAAACTCTATAACCAAAAATAGTAATACGTTGCAGTCCCAAAGTAAGTATACCCTATATATATATTTGTATGCAATTTTATTCTTGGTTGCAGTTCTTGCTGTAACCATGGTCCATGATGATATTGGTACTTCTATTTAGGGAGATTTAGTTTGTTTATTTAGTTTAATGGCATATCAACCCATGTGGATTATTTAATGCTGTAGGGGAGGTGGTATGTATTTAGTATTTAAGTTCCCCACAATTTTATGTTAATGTTTTATATAGTGTTTGCTTAGTTTATGTTTAAAAAAAGGTAGAATAGGCGCATGGAAAAAACAAATGAATGAAGATAACCAATGAGTGAAAGATATGAAACGGCGTGGACAAAAGGAACTTTCAAAACAAGGCGACGAACAAAACAAATTTATACATTATAATAAATCTTACATTGATACATAAAAGTATCGCTAATTCTGTTAACAAAATAATCGTGTGTGTGTGTAACTAACACTACTAAACTACAAAAGGATTACATATTTAAAATGTCTTTCTTTTTATTGTTGGAAACAGTCAGTTTCTCTGAGACTGGAAAAAGTCTCTTAGTTGATGTATGTCTGCGAGGCCCATCCATATTGTTGCTATTTGACGATTGTTGAGTCACACTGGAGGGAGTGTGTTGCTGCTGTGAAGAAATTGTGTAAAAAGAGAAAGAGTGTTTGAAGACCACGTATTTATAGAAAATACGTGTCTTGGAAGTGGCTCCAAACGCAGGATGAAAATTTACGTGCGGACGAAGTTTTACGCAGGTCACGTGGTTCTCCTGGCCAATGGTTTCCCGAGACTGAATATGTGAGCGTCTGCCATCTTTGTTGTGGAAACAAGTGGCATACCGCCCAAAATAATTTATAGGAGTGTAAAGTCCTATAATGCCAAATCCTGTTTATACATATATATTTGATATATGATTTTCAAATGAATAGTTTGTTGGTACTTTGTTTTCTCCTTCTCATAGACCCAACCAAGAACGTAATCAAAGATAATAAATGAACTTCAATTAATGAAACGAAACACACTTCTTTATAAAAAATATATCTCTCATTTTATTCTCGAAAGGGGCACGCAGTTTGTTGTTAGTTTGAGAGATAGATGGAGAAACATATACTCAGAGAGGAGACTTCTTCTTGCCCCATATCTTCTTCCTGGAGCCAGGGGGTGCCAACGCTTGCACCCCCTTGCAAGCCATATTGTCAGAGACGACCCTAATGCCTCTGATCAGCTGCGTATCAATGGCTAGACTCTCAATTCTGACTGGACTAACTGTCTAAATCTGATCGTGTGGTTCTCATCTCACGTGGTCTCCTTCCGGTTACACACCTGCTTGACCGGCCTATCCCGATGTACTGCCATCCCCCTGTTTATTAATCACGATGTGACAGATTGTCAAAGCACATGGGGTCACCAGGAATGAACCCAAAATCCATGTCAACAGTCATTATATAACATCATTATTTTTTAAATGAGAGCTTATTTGTGTTCACACAGTTAAATGGTTTCAAGTATTGCTGTCTAACACAAATAATTCTATTTAATATCAATTATTCGTTTATACCACAGTTGATCCTCAGCCAATACTTTCTAGCTACCTTAAGATAAAATAGGGTTGTGTACTTGAAGAAGAACTTTACCTAAACCGGACATTGGCCTAGGGGTTAGAGTGTTCGCCAATAGCCCGGGAGATCTGGGTTCAATCCCAGGTCGAGTCATACCAAAGACTCAAAAAATGGTACTTGATGCCTCCTTGCTTAACACTAAGCATTATAAGGTACGGATCGAGGGTAAAGTAGAGCAATCCAGGGAAAGAAGTAGCGCCCTCTCCTACAATTTGGTGTAGTAGCTATCGAAAAGGGAGCCTTTGGGTTACCCTCGACTAAGGGGAGACAACTCTTACTTTACTTGAAGAATACAGTTGGGGCAATTGTATAGGTGCTAGGGCTGATCAGATCAGACCCTCTCTGACCATCCCCATCTACTCTCACCTAGGGGCCACGGTGGAGTGTTGCGAGTCAATTGACCATTTTGGCTGCTGGGTCATGGATTGTTCAGTCATCAGGATCCCATCCTCAAGTATTACAGATTGCCATGAAGGACCAACAGGTTATTTCATTTGGAGTTGGGGAGATCTTTCCTTTCTTCAGAGATGCAGTCAGTGTATTCTACAGCCCCACCTAACTAGGTGTTATTTAGAGAGGGGTCAGATTTTCTAATTAGGATTTCTTAGTTGTCTCCATCATATCAAGAATTTGGATGATTTCAAAATAATGTTCACTCCAAATGCAAACAGCACAAAATTATCATTTTCTTGTGAACAAACTGAAGATTGTTTATTTTTTAAGTTTTGATCAATTTGAGTATATTGCTTTTCTTTCTATTGTTTATCATTTTATTGGATTACAGATACACATATACAAACAGTAGGAGGTATGCTTAGCATAACATTTCTTGTTGTAGGAAATGGAGATAACAACCCAAGTTCAAACCTTGGAGGAGGCTGTTTGGATTTCATTTTGTGCTAATGCTCTCTGGAAAAGCATGAATCCATTTAATAGCTAATGTGCTAGACTGCAGCCTTTAAGTAAGCAAGTTCAAACTCCAGTTGTGTTATTATATTTCGGACAACTATCCTTAGGAAAGTTACTTACCCTACTTTATCCCCCACTCCAGCTATGGGTTAAATAGTACCTCTACTGTTCTTCTACAAGAATGGCTTTGGCATTAAATAACCCATGAAAGTTGATATGCCATTAACTGAAAAAAAACAAACCAAACCTTATCCTTCCAGTTATGGGTTGAATAGTATAACTGCTGTTTTTCTACAAGGATGGATTTCGTATTAAATAACCCACAAAGGTTGATATGCCATTAAATAAAGAAACCAAAACTGTATCATATCCTGTCCTTGACAAAGAAGTTACAAACTAAGATACATATACAATATGTATACAATATATACATATACAAATATATATATATATATATATATATATAACCATATACAAACATATATATATGAATAAACAAATATATGAAAGTAAATATGGATTAGAATCCAACAGTATGAAGGTAGCAGAAAAACATTTTCAAATATGTTTCCATGTACCAAACACGTTCTTATGACTTTTGAATTACAAACACTATGTACATGTTTGTGTATCTTTTCGTTGCATATTTCTCATTTGCTCCTGTCATCTCAGCAAGCATCCATCGCTATGTGAACTATTCTGATATCTAAGTCCTGATGATGGTTTCTGAAACTGAAACATTGACTTTAAATCATAATAAATTCACCTATTTGGATTATGTTTTTCTGCTACCTTCATATATATATATATATATACAAACATGTATACAAACATTAGTGAGACTATCAGAATTAGAAAATGTGTTCAAAAGGTATTGAGACACGAGCTGTATTTATTCAGACAGAAATGAACAATGAATGGAGTATTAGTTTTCTTCAATTTAGTCTGTGGTATTCACCATACTTATTCCCTTGAGTTTTTTATTGTTTGAAGCACCTAGGAAACTAATTTTTAACTTTCAAATGAATTTTCATTTTAAGAAACAAGTGTGTATTTACCCAACCCCACCACACAGGCAAAGTGTGTCACAAGGCCAATTTTTAAGTCGAGTTTAACAGGTTTGAATTCAGAGTTTCATTCTCTTAAACTGGTTGCTTAACCAAGGCTAAATAAATAATAATACAAATAATTTTTAAACAGATTTATCTGACCTTATCAGGTACTACTACTCCAGGTCAGAGTGGACCTGGGAGTACTAGCTATGAAGGGGTACCACACACTCTCCTGATATCATGGTTTCATAACCTGTTTTGGTCATTTGGGTGCTTCTAATGTAGCATGTCTCCCGCAATAATAGCCTGGCAGAATCCATCCGTCTTCTGATCTGGTTTGAATTCAGAGTTTTTTTTCTCGACTGGTTGCCTAACCAAGGCGAAAGAACTCAGTCTGCCCTACTCTTTACCCATAGCTGGAGGGAGAATAATTGGATTCATACCTTTCCCAAGGGCATTAGTGCTATGGGAAATGCAATCAGTCTCGTCCTGGATTTGAATTCATGTCGCCATGTCCATTTCATATTATGATAGCTATTACACCATGGCTGCCTCCATATAATATCTTATATAATTGTTGGTCCTGTTGTTCTTTGCACAAGCAAGGAAGACTAAAATAAACTGAGCATTCACTCTTTCACAAAGAATCTAATCATCGATGACTAATGTATCTATTGGCAGTCATGACAAGGAATCCAACAAGATATTTACATCAACTCTTACTGTAAAGATATAATCCTCCTCATGTCGTGCCACCATCACAGATCTCCCTGACTCTCTCCCGCTACCCTTCTTTATCGTCCATCACTTCTGTTAGGTCTTCAAGGCTATATCCTGCATTGGCATAGAGTTATTGTATATAGGTTCTAGCTAGTCGTCCTGGCTTTGCTTGTCCATGTGAAGGGGTTCACAGGAGTATGTCACTTTCAATTTAAGAAAGAAGAAAAAGTTGTAAAGAATACAGTCTAGTGGGTATTAAAGGTGTTTCACTTGCATAATCCTGTGTTTCACTGAAAATATCACTGATCAAAAAGTATCCAGAATTTGCACACATTTATCTAGATATCACTTTCTTATATAAGTTGTTTGACTGTTCATACAGTTACATTTGAATTTATTATTAAAACTATTCCTTTAATATTATATAGGAATACTTGAAATATCTTATCATAAGTTACTTGAAACCCATTTAATTAGTGAAAATGCTCATTATTTCTTCACCTTTGACTTTCTTGTTATTTACGAAGACTTACTTAGAAGTTCCTTCCTGCTCAACCATCTAAGTAATGTGTTAGCGCAACACTACTTAACATTCATTTATTTTTCTTATTTACTACACTTTCCATAGTCTTGAACACAGGCTCCAGATTTCTTACAGTATCTGATGTTACTAAATGGTCATCCATCTAAATAGTGTACAGGCTCTTCATTGCTTAACTTCTTTTTCTTGTTATTCAGTAAACTTTCCTTAATCTCATACACTGGGTTCAGATTGCTTACAGTACCTGATGCTAAAAAATAGTTACCCATCTAAATAGTGTACAGGCTCATCACTGCTTAACTTTCCCCTTTTTTTCATCTTATTTACTAAGCTTCCCTCTGTCTGGCATAGAAGCCTAATTTTTAGAAAAAATTGTTTTCTGTGTATTCAGTCTTGTTTTCAAGAAAGAGGGCGGAAGAACTTTAACACACACCTTCTTTGTGCAAATGTTGGATTTAGTTTAAAATAATTACAATCAGAGTCTGGTGATGACTATGAAAGTAATTATGTTAATGGCTGTAGCTGACCACATTGTGAAATAAGAATTAGATCAGTTGAAACAGGTGGAATCATGTCAGTGAGTTTATATCTGTTTATATGTGTGTGTGTGTGTGTGTGTGTGTGTGTGTGTGTGTGTGTGTGTGTGTGCATATAAAATATATTTGTATGTATGTGTATATATGTATGTATGTATATATATATATATTTGTATGTATGTGTGTGTATATATATATATATATATATACACACAAATATATATATATATATATATATTTGTGTGTGTGTGTGTATATATATTTGTGTGTGTATATATATTTGTGTGTGTGTGTATATGTATATATATATATATATTTGTGTGTGTGTGTATATGTATATATATATATATATTGTGTGTGTGTGTGTATGTATATATATATATATATATATATATATATATTGTGCATGTATATATATATATATATATATATATATATATATATATTGTGTGTATGTATATATATATATATATATATATTTGTATGTATGTGTATATAGGAGGTATCATACAATAACTGATGTTTGTACAACAGCATTGCTTCCAACAAAGCCTTCATCAGATGATGACTCAGGGTTCAGGCATGGTTTCAGGGCTGAAGCATCATTACCACTAACCCAGAGCGCCCCAGCAGTATCTCACAACACCACCAGACTTTGTCAGATTGTTGTCACTCTATGGAATTGCCATATCTACGCTGATGCAGTTAGAGCCTTATCTTGGATCTTTTCCATGTATTTCCTCTTGTCTGATGGAGGAAGTCCAAGATTAGTCAAGAAAACGGAGGTTGAATTGGCAATAAAACCTCTGCATCTGACTTCGATAGGAAATACATTTGTTATCCAGCCATTTCTGACACATTGTTCTTGTAGATCCTCATATTTTTCCAACTTACGCAGTCGAAATTTTCTTCAAAAGGGACTGTTAACTCAATAACACAAACTTTTTTTGCTTTAACAGACCAAATGACAATATCTGGACACTTTGTCATTAACGCTATTTCAGTTAGAAATATGAAGTTATGCTTTAATTCGTTTGCAACATGCCAGTCTGTGCAGCCCTCAAGCAATGATGGTTTATACATGTTTTTACGTGCAAGTTTCAAGATATTTCCTTCTTTAACGAACTGAATTGCTCTGTTGTTGATAATATTTAGAGCTTTATTGGCAGTTTCACAACATATTTTCGAAACCTCAGCAAAAACCTCCAGGACTTCATTATGTCACCAAGTATAGCTTCTTAGAGTGTACTCACAACCAGTGAGAATATGGGCACTGGGTCGTTAACACTATTTCAGTTGGAAATACGAAATGATGCTCTAAATCAGTTGTGATGTACCTGTATGTGAATACATTGAGCAATGATGATATGTGCTTATTTTTACATGAAAGTTTCAAAATATTTCCTTCTTTAATGAAATGAATTGCACTATTGGTGATATTATTTAGAGCTTTATTGGCAGTCTCACAACATATCTTCACAGCCTCAGCAAAAATCTCAAGGACATGTCCCCACATGTAGCTTCTTAGAGCATAGTCACATCCAGTGAGAATATGTTTGAGGCTGGCAGTTTTCCCACATGCTCTGCATCGGTTGGATGTAGTTAAGCCCTAAACATGTTGATTGACTGGTGTTGGTGAGATGTGGTAGACTATCTTGATAAGGAAACTTAATTTTTGGGGTACTATATGCTTAAGGTCACCCCATATGACAGCTCTGTTTTTGCACTCTCCCACTTGGTCCATGTGCCCTGTTTCCTTTGTCCTACAGCTGTATATATATATATATATATATATATATATAAATTTATGATAATATAGACATTAACCTTAGACCTATAATTACATGGGCAAGAAATTGACAGTCACCCCAGGGGCCACTGACTCTGTGTCTATGCTGACCTAACTTACATACATATCTTCTGTCATTGATATTGAGTACTCTTTTATTCATAAATATATATAGTATATCATTTATGTTATATACATATATATATATATCTATATATATATGTGATGATTGCATAGTTGAGAAATGGACTCCATCTCTGCAATCCAAACTATGTCTCTGCTATTCTATATATATATATATATATATATATATATATATATATATATATATAAGTAAATCCAACAATATAGAGAAAATTGATAAACAAAGTGTTATGGTACCTACCTTACGGACTATAATGAACTCTTCCTATTACTATGAATACCGGGAGAATATTCATCTCGGTATTAAGTTAACTGCAGCCTAACACTTTAGCCATCAGACTGACGTTCAACACTCTTTTACCTATGCTGTATTTATACTTTTGTTCAATATACTTGTTTCACATAATCCGAAGTTCGAGTCTTTCTTCTGGACCTTTTACTGGTCCACAACACAAAGTAATCTAAGAAGAAGAAGAATTTAATGAAAAAGAAAGTCAGTCAATTCTATAAACTTTCAGTTCTAATGTACTATCATCAGGATTTAGGAAGCATGATATCTAGTGATGTTGAGTCACCAATGGATGTTTAATAAAATTTTATTAAAAATTTGATTTCATTTTGTAATTTGATGAATTACAAAATGACATCAGCTTTTCTGAAATGCCCTGTACATCTCAAATGATATCAAATTTTTCAAAACCCCCAATATATAATAGTAAGTTACCCGACCATAGTCGAGGGCGATCTGAAGTCTCTCTTTTCAGTAGCTAATATACCGAGGTGTGGGGGAGGGTGCTACTCCTTTCCCTGTATTGCTCCACTTACCCTTGATCTGTACCTTATAATGCTGAGTGTTAAGCAAAAAGGCATCGAGTACCATTTTTTGAGTCTTTGGTATGACTTGACCTGGGATTGAACCCCAGTCTCCTGGACCATTGGTAATGTGAAAATCCAAGTTTTGCTGTTAAATCATGCAAGTTACCTCCCCTGATACTCTCTAGAGAAGATGGTGTTTTTCTTGGATCGGAAGAAACGGGACAGCCATACTTGTTTATGTGATAGGGGAATGAGGACGAGTACAAAAGTGCATCTCTCCGTATACTGAGTGTTGTAGTCTCAATTCTTTATATTCATCATTTTCTTTTTGTCATTTAAATCTTACTGATCTGAACAGATGCCATCGTCAATAGAATGAAATAAACAAATCAAACCAGTTTAACTGCAGTTGATTGTTTTCAAGTTGGAATCTTATTTCGAAGTAATTTGTTTTTTATTGGCTGATAACACACTGAAAGAATTCAAGTGCAATGATTAACAACTTTATCTTGTAAATCAATTAATACTAAATAGTGAGTCGAAGGAATACTGTGACCTGTATGTGTAATCTTGTGCCAAATCTAATCAAGGCTTGGTTTTAGTTGGCCCAAATTAACAAGCAGACAACTGTTAGTGATTTTGATTCTTACTGAGTGCTCTGAATTTCTGGCTTTGTGCCAAACGAAGCCAGACTTTGTAAATGACTCGGCGCCTCAAGTGGTGTAATGGTCATCAAAATGAGTTAGCAGACAATTGTTAATGAATTTGATTCTCACTGAGTGTTCTAAATTTCTGGCCTTGCGCCAAACTAAGCTAAGCTTTGTGAATTCCAACAAATCTGTTAATTAAGATAAATAAGGTCCAGGCAAGAATAGGATAAATATATATTTTATTTTAGAGTTGACACGTGCAACTTGTCTCGAAGAGATCCCTCTAAAAAGTGGTCAACCCTCCTTTTCCTCCTTCCTCTCCTCACAGCTCCCTCTTCCTCCAGGGGGAGATAATTGCTCATCCCATAAGCCAAGATAGGATGTTAACACTTCCCCGCTTTTCTTTCTGGTACTGAGGTGGGACATTTTAGGAGGCAACATTAAATGGCTGTCTGCAGGGGAAAAGAAAAAGACAGTTGAACAAAAATTTAAGACTGCAATATTTGAAAATTAGATGATTCCTTGGGTTCAGATATGAATTGGAGAATTTTGAAGGAGGGGACTATCCGCAATTTGTTTGTCAGTGGGTATCCATGATATCTCTGCAATTTCTCCTCTGTCAACCATTTCTCTAAGGATTGCCATTTCAATTCGTAGTCTTTTATCAAGGATTTGTGTGGTGGAATGCACTGCGTCATACAAACAAGAATTGTCTGTTTTGCATGTTATCTTTATATTCGTAGGGTGGTCTTCTAATTGTAACAAATCCAGTATTAATTTTCTGTAATAAAAGCAGGCCTCAGTGAGATCAACCATGGCCAGAGTCTCTGCACCAAGAGTGCTTTTAACTGTTCTTTTGATGCGTTTGGATTGCCAGGCTATGGGCATGTATTGGTTATTGTTGCCTACTAAAAAGATTATGTAGCCACCCTGTGATCCACCATCAGTTAGGTTAGCAAAAGATGCATCGCTGTATGCTATAATTTGCAACAGTTTAGGGTTACCCAAGTTTGGGATATGAATTTGTGATTTCTCCTTTTTTGCCTTTTTTATAGTCCGGTTGATTTGTCTAATACATTCCACATTTTCCTGTTTTAATATTGCACTTAGTGCACTGACATCAAAACTGAGGTCAGGTCTTGTTTGGGTGGCTAGCCAATTGAGCTGACCTATTAGCTGCCTGGCCTCGGTGATCTCAGTTGGTGTTAGCTTGTCTTCTAGTTTTCTTCCGTTCTGCAGTGGAATAGGTCTAAGTTTCTTTGTATATTCATCTTGTCCAATCTTGATGTTACTATGGGATTTTTTTATTTCTAATCCAATATATTAGAACTTAGCAACTTCTTCAGATTTTATTTTGAAAAGTTTACAAAGTTCATTAATGACTTGGTATTCAAACGCCTCTGACCCAGCAAAGCAGAAATCATCAACATGAGTGGCTATTATGCCTTGGAGCTTGTTTTTAAAATGCCAAGTGAAAATTGCTTGGTCATATTTTGATGGTGTGACTCCTAGCTTTACTAGTTCCTCTCTGAGTGTTAAGTACCAGGATCGAGATGCGTCAGTCAGACCATACACACATTTGGATAATTTCCAAATGTAGCCAGTAGGTACATTAGCTTCTTTGGGAGGAAGAAGGTAGATGGGCCGATCTAACCTCTTGCTCTGTAAAAATGCAGTTTTAATGTCCATGGATTTGCATATCCAGCCATTTGCTGACATAACTCCTAAGGCTGCTCGTAAACTTTCCTTTGAACATGTTGGGGAATCATTTCTAACATTGCAGGCATCTTTGTCTTGAAAGCCTTTGGCAACAAGTCTGGCCTTAAAAGTTTGCTTGCCATTAGATTCCTTGTTAGTGTAGACCCATCTTGTGAGTATTTTTGGTTGGCCCTGATCTGGCACTTGTGTGTAAACTTGATGTTCAACCCAACTTTGGAGTTCTCTCTTCTTTGCTTCGTCAAGTTGGTCATTAGATGAGTCCATCAAAAGACTTGCTTCTGGGCCTTCATTGGTGGCAGTTCGGTCATCTTCATTTGTTTCCCATTCCAAGACCCCATTCTCAAAATCCAGCCAGAATGGATCTCCTTCTTCCATAGCAACATTCATTAAATATTTGTTTTTACCAGTAGCTTTACCAGCTCTACTGATCACATTCAATTTTCTCCATTCGTGGTCTTCATCATTGGTGAACTTGCATTTTATAGTTTGGCCTGGTTTGGGCAGTTGTACAGATTTTGTGACTATTTTTGGTGATTTGTCACAGGCATACTGTTCAGGATTATCATCAGTTTCATTCCCATCATCTATTGGAACATAACCGTTTGTGGTTACATTATTTTGGCTATGATGTTTTACTGGTTCACTTGTGTCATGGTGTGTGTCGGGATATAAAATCAAGCGTGAGGGATGTACTCTGACATATGTGGCTCCATGTTTGACCAGCACTTGTTTGTGTTCCCAGCCTATGATGGCACCAGGACCAAGCCATCTATCAGATTCATTTCTTTTATAAAGGACAAGGTCACCATTTTTGTATAGATCAGTTATACTGGTTCTAACCTGACGACAGACGGCTTGTCTCAATTTTTCAGAGGCTTCACTCTCTATGAAACCTTTTCTTGCAGCATGCATAGCATTGAGGTTGTCAGCGACAATTTCGCTGTTACTGACACCTTCTAGTGCAGGAAGTTGATTATTCAAAAGAGAAGGCAGGTTAGGGTTTTTTCCAAAAACCAGCTGGTTAGGGCTGTAGCCATGTGAATTGTGAAGTGTATTCTTGGCATTGACAGCCCATGAGAGAGCAACTTTAAAATTGCACTGAGCATCTTCTAACGTCTTCATAACCATTTCTCCCAGAACACCATTGTGCCTTTCATTTAATCCATTGCTCGAAGGAGACTGTGCAGCGGTGGTATGAACAACAATGTTCAAGTTTTGAGCCATGTCTCGAAAGAATTGGTTGTCAAATTCCCTGCCATTATCAGTAAGAAAGGCTCCTGGAGCACCAAAATATGCAATCCAGTGTTTGAAGATAGCAGTTAGGATATCAGTACTTTCCTTACTTGGAAGCCTGACAGCAACACTATATCTTGTTGCATGGTCAACCAAGTGTAGTACTTTATGTCGTTTAATTTCCTTTATGTCCATAGCTACAATCTGGTTGAAGTGAGTCCCCAGGGGAAATCCTACAACAGGTCGGGGTGCAGGTTTTTTATACCTGATGCAGGTCTGACAAGTACGGGGAAGTTTCATCAAAATGTCAATAAACTCGGCATCTTTTAAACCGGCACTTTTAACAAGATCACATAATTTTTTTTGCACTGGGGTGGCTCAATTGTTTATGTAATTTGGTGGCAATTTTTAATTTTTCTACCTTGCCTTTTTTATCAATGTTATTTAGAAATAAAATATGTTGTAACTTACCCCGGTCTAGTGGAGGTCTGGATATGGGGACATGGTAGTGACCAGACGTGGTGCACAGTAATTTAATTCTTTTGCCAAACATTTCCGCTGTGTCATTATTAAAGTTGAGGGTCATCTGAGCTCTTTTCATTGCCGTTTTGCTTAATAACAGAGGGATATCAGCGTCAACGACATCACTTATTTTAACGTTCATTTTAGCTATAACACAAGTTAGAGTTACCTTTTTTAATGATTTTACTTTTAACCCATCTCCGAATTTAAAGCACTTTGTTCCTTCTTCGTAGGGGATTTTTTTTTTTTGAGTCCTCAGGCAAAGTCTCAAGAAAGCAATCGAGCCATTTCTTTCCGCATACGGTGGTACTTGCACCTGAGTCCAAGATAGCAGACTTTATTGTCTGTCCAAGAAGGGATGAATTATCAAGTTTCTCTCGATTAAGCAACACTATGTTTGCAACTTCTTCACAACTTCCAGTCTCATTATGGCAGTCATTTTTATATTCATTTAATAATACCATATTTTCTTGTGTAGTAGTATTATTAGTTTTTGAGGAAGGGCATTTGTTGGAATAGTGAAATTTGCATCCACAGATGTAGCAATTTGGGCTTTGTCGATTTGAATATCGGCCGTTAAATTTAGGAGGTCCTCTTCTGTTGTTAGTGCTACTACTAGACAAGTGGAAGGGCAAGGGAGGTTTATTGTACGCGTATAGAATTTGGTCGTCTTTTGAATGTGTGTCATCTCGGCTAAAGGCGATGTCCATTTCTTTTTTGACAGAAATAGATTGCTGCTGTGAGGTGTTTATCAGGGTTAAATTCCCACGCGTGATTTTCTTTAATTGTTGGGCCATATCATAAAGAGTGAGGTTGTTTATTGTTGCCCTGATTAACCTCTCATTTTCGGGACTGAAGTTGGCAGATTTCAGAGCACGGTAAGCTAATACCAGTTCGGGTTATGTTATTTGAAATTCTCTGAGTTTCGCTACGTGTCGGTCGAATTGGATTAAATAGTCATTAATGGAAGTATTACATTTCCAGTGGTAGTTCTCAAAGTTTTCGTAACAAACGCAGACTGGTTTTTGTCTTCCAGGAAAAGAATATCAAGTTTTTCAACTAGTTTGTCCATTCCATCTTCGGCATTTAGTTGGGAAATGTCCATTTCTAATATAGCTGTCCGAGCTTGGCCTGTAAGTGATAAAAACCCCCGGTGCTTGGTGAGAGGGAGAGATATTTGATGCTAGCCGCCAAAACTGAATTTCTCGCTTCCATGAATCGTAAAATTCTGGGTTTAAGAGCGGTGGTTCAAATAGTCTCAAACTCATTTTTTTTTTTTTTTGCCGTAGGTGTTGATCTCTGCTACCAAATGTTAATTAAGATAAATAAGGTCCAGGCAAGAATAGGATAAATATATATTTTATTTTAGAGTTGACACGTGCGACTTGTCTCGAAGAGATCCCTCTAAAAAGTGGTCAACCCCTCCTTTTCCTCCTTCCTCTCCTCACAGCTCCCTCTTCCTCCAGGGGGAGATAATTGCTCGTCTCATAAGCCAAGATAGGATGTTAACAAAATCCTTAAAGATCAATCTTTTTAATCTAAAGAAAATCTTCATCTATAAAATAATATAACCTATGCTTAACTTAAAAAATAATAGGAAAGACACAACATATACATATATATATATATATATATATATATATATATATATATATATTACCATAATGGTTAGTGTGTTTGCCAATGTCCCGGGAGACCTGGGTTCAATCCCAGGTCAAGTCATACCAATGACTCAAAAAATGGTACTTGATGCCTCCTTGCTTTACACTCAGCATTATAAGATACAAATCAAGGGTGAAGTGGTCAATCCTGGGAAAGGTGTAGTGCCCTCCCTTATACCTTGGTGTTGTAGCTATTGAAAAGGGAGCCTTCTGGTCACCCTTGACTATGATCACCAACTTTACTTACAGATATATATATATATATAGAGAGAGAGAGAGAGAGAGTGTGTAACCTCGGTTCAAAATTATGTTTGACTACTGAAAGAATACTACTCAGGTAGACTTGGCCAACCATACACCCATATTCGGTTTGCCTCAAATTGTTCATACTTCAAAAATTTGCATCTAGAGCTACCAAATTGTGGTTTGTTACCAACACAACCATGGTGAAAACATCTGGAGCTACTGAATTGTGCCTCATGTACTTCCAAAATATTGCAAAACTTTTGATTCACATGTGTCCAAACAAACAAACACAAAAGCTTTATATATAAAGTTGTTCTGAAAATAATGTCAGATTTTAGAATACAAAATATGAACCCTGAACATCTGTGCATTTCTGCCATCAATTAGCAAGGTTATTTATGGCTCTGTGGTAAAACTCTAGAAGTTTTGATGCCAAGAAATCTTTAACTTCTCCTTTTGGAACAGAATGTTTTTTGGCATAAAAAAAGTGTCCAGATGCTTGAAAAAATGATTTTTGGTACCAAGAAATCTTTAAATGCAATTTCTCACGTCTCCTTTCGAACATAATGTTTTTGGCATAAAAATGTGTCCGGGGTTCTTGTAAAATATGGGAGTTGGTGGGTGAGAGATCAGGAGAATATGGTGGATGTGGCAAAGTCTACTCATATCCTAAGTCAATGAACTTTTGCAGTGTCATCCTGGCAACACATAACCGAATATCATCATAAAGTAAAATTATAACCAAACTTAGAAAGTAAAACCATCATTTCTTGAACTCATGCAAAAAAAATAAACTTATCACTTCTTTTTTTCATGTTCATGATTAGGGGCATATAACGTTCAAAAACAAATTCTGAAAAAAATGATAGAAAATTAACAAAGAGGACAATTTAATGATTAGAAATGTGAATTTCTTTATATAATGACTAATAAAACTCTACCCACTCGGCTCATTGGGTAGAGTGTTGGCCAATGGTCCAGAAAATCTGGGTTCAATCCCAAGTCGCATCATACCAAAGACTTTAAAAATGGTACTTGATACCTCCTTGCTTAACACTCAGCAATAAAAGATATGTATCAAGAGTAAAGTGGAGCAATCCAGGGAAAGGAGTAACGCCCTCCCCTACACCTTTATGTAGTAGCTATCGAAAAGGGAGCCTTCTGGTCGCCAACTTTACTTTACTTATAAAATCATGTAAGAACAGAATTTAAATAATTTATCCTAAAATCAGACACTATTTTCTGAACAACCTTATAGATATGACAGGTAGTGGTGAACATGCTGAGCTGTAAGCACATTTCAACTCCAGTTGTGTGATTAAATTCACTTTTGGTCTAATACCCTTCTTATTCTCCAAGCTATGGGTTAAGTAGTATCATTGCTTTTCTTCTACATGGATGGTTTCAATAACCCATGAAGGTTGATATGCCATTAAAACAAATCAACCAAACTAATTACTATAACTGAAGCAGAGAGACAAATCTCTATAAGGCTGTTTTTGAATTACTAAATTAGTTGTATCTATTCCTCCAATATACTGATTGTAATTCAAGTGCCTTTTTGTAATTTTGTCTGGACTAATATAGGTTATAAAGGTATTAAAGATTGATGTTTGATTATGTCTTTTGCTCAGCAATTAACACCTGAAAAGAAATTAATATCACTGAGTTAATACCAATTAAAATTTCCTTAGTTGCTTTTATGATTCTTAACTGATTGAATTACCTTAATCCTTCAATTAGGATTAGAGATAAAAGATTATCTTAATATTCAAGATGTTATATAACTTTAGAAACTTTGAGATTATCCTGTTAATTTTTTTTGTTTCATCACATTTTTTTTTCATTTTGTGATTTGTCCCTGACATTAAGAGAATTCTACAATAAATTTAAGCCAATGATTCTGAATATGGCATCAATTTTGTTGGTTTTGGCTCTAAATTTTCAGATAATGGATGCTTCCTATTTTGGGGATTGATGTCCCCTAAGTCTTCTCGGCCCCTATCACTTTGATGCATATACATTTGTTACCAAACTTTTAGCTATTTCATCATCTAAATTAGGGATGAGAAGACAGCCTCCAGATAAAATTAGGGGTCAGAAAACAGCCCCTTGATAGAATTTGACATTTGATATCAAACTTATCTGATCTGCCAAATTCATTAAATGTTTGGTTGGTTGGTTGGTTTTCATGGCATGTCAATTCTTGGGTTATTTTATACTGAAAATGTTTTTGTCTCATTCATTCTTTGTGGGGTATGGTTGTTACATGTATAGTTATTTATATATTATTTCATGTGATACTTCTTTTGCTGAACAGTTGGTATTCGTGCCAGGTGGTTGATAAAAAAAAAACTTTGATCCTTTGGCATCAGGGAGCCATCTCTCCAGGTCTTTGCCTGCTTGTAGGACTAAGTTTACTGCTTGGTACACCAGTCTTTGCTGGGGAAGTCCTCATTGTGCAGTGTCTGACATGTTGGACTGCAGCATTGAAGTTCAAAATTGCTTATTGCTGTCACTTTCGGACTGATGCCCTTGGAAAGGGTATAAACCTCCTTATATCTCCTATTTTTGGCTTAAATAGTACCACAAGTGTTCTTATAGGAGAATGGCTTTGGCATTAAATAACCTACAAGGATTGATATGCCATTAAAATAAAGAAACCAAATCAGATCAGAACATACCGACACTACATTCTAATTCTAGATAGAACAATCACAGAGCAACACTTTGATTCTTGGCAGAATGCACAGATACTTCACTCTGATCATATATATATATCAGAAATAATTCAGTTTTAGAAAATTAGTTTTGTTTATCCTTCATTTTTGTAGAGGGTATATTCATCAAAAATTCTTGTTGAATGTATTAAGATTGTTTAAGCAGTCACTTCATCTTTCATCTCTCTATCCTGTATTTGTCTTCTCCCTGAATCCTCTGGTTTTCCTCTTCTACTAAATCATGTGTGTGCCATCCCACCTGATACCTATAAAGAAAGTAAACATTTATGTTCATACAGGGTGTAGATGAAATATCTCTCACATTTAAAACTGTTACCTGTATGGTTTAAGTGAATTTAGGCAAGTGGCAATGATAGCTCCATCTAGCAAATGTCTTACCATTTTCTACATTTTAAAATGTCACTTGTGTGTTTTAAGTGAATTTAGGCAAGTGGCAATGGTAGCTCCATCACACTAATGTCTTACTATGTTTTGATCAATCAATCAATCCCAAAGCAGAAGCTTATTTACAAGCTGAATGTGAAGGAAATTTATAAAAAATGATACATGGAACTACTATAGCCACTTGTCTAAGTTCACATGGACCACACAGGTGATAGTTTAAAATGTGGGAGGTATTTCTGTTTCACCCAGTATATAAGACCTAAATTTTGGAAAAGTTATTGAGCATCTTTGGTGTCTTTTCTTCATCACTAAGCACTTTCTGGTTACTCACAATCCTGAATGAGGTTCTTTGCATTTCACTTAGTGCTAATGCCCTTAGGAAAGGCATGAATCCAACTATTCTCTTCCACTTTGTAGTTATAGTAAATAATAGAGCAAATTAAGTTCTTTAGTCTTGGTTAGGCAACCAAACTAGGAGAAGGAAAATTTTGAATTCAGATCAACTGTACTCCACTTAAAAATTGACCTTGTGCCACTTCCTGCCCATGGTGAAGGGGTTGGGTAAATATATACAAGAAAACAACAAACTTGGTTCTTTAGCCATGGTTAAGCAACCAGTCAAGGAGAAGGAAGACTCAAAATTCAAACCAGCTGTACTCCACTTAAAAATTGACCTTGTCTCACATTCTGCTCATGGTAAAGGGTTTAGGTAAATATATACTTCAAGGAAATGGCAAAAGGGGTTCTTTAGCCTTGGTTAGGCAACCAGTTTAGGAAAAGGAAAACTCTGAATTCAAACCAGCTGTACTCTCCTTAAAAAAGTGACCTTGTGTCACATCCTGCCAATGGTGTAGGATTTCGGTAAATACATACCCAATGAGTTCTGGACAACTAAGACATAACTGCACTCGGCAGATTCAAGGTTTATTTGAGGCTAAAAAGGAGATGAAGACCTTATCCTTGAATATCTCTTATCAGCTACATTCCTTATAATTGTAGATTGAGACTTGCAATTTAAAAAAACAAACAGAATTCAAATTTAAGATCAAGTAAAAAATATTGTTTTAAGTTTTTAAACAAATCTTTGAATTTTGCAAGTCTTGATTTTAATTTGAAATAACTTACGACCTCTAAATCAATACACTCAATATCAGGTGATGATCTGTGTATTCTTTTGTCAACAATTTTCTTGCCAAAGTGAACATCAACTGATCAAGAGAGAGAGAGTGAGACAGTGAAGCAGAGAGAGATAACAACAAGGTTAACAGCATAGATGTTGTCTGTATGTTAATCTTAAGTAGATACAATTATTCCACTGGTAATCCTGTGTCCTTCGTTTCAAGGCCTCTTTTTTTTTTTCTTTTTTTTTTTTGAGGCTTTGCTCTTTCAACAGCTACCCACTCACAGCGTTTACTCTCAACCAGTCGCTATTTTTAAAATGACTCTATGTTCAAAACATCGTCTTTGAAAGTGAGGGTGAGTTTTTCTTGCAGTTGGTCTGAATCCAATGCTGGCACTGTAATTAGTGCCAATTAGCTTACGTAATTGTGTCGGGAGTGGGGGTCTTAATAAAATAAAAAATTTCAAAAAATCTCCAGGAAAGTTACCATGGCTCTTTGTTTATTTTCTAAGTAAATACATGGTCATTTCACTTGTAGATTTTAAAATACTCTTAAATATTTGTGTATAAAAGTGATACACTCACGTTACTGTTAGGTTATTTGGGTGGGGTGGGGTGGGGTGGGGGTAGAATACACCAACTGCATCTCTGCAGAGGGGTAAAAACTCCACCTCAACAAGTGTCCTTGACATGACACTAAACCATCTTTGTTATTGCTGTGGCAGAATCACCTACTAATGGACTCAACCACTCTCCATAATACCAGAAGACACAGCAATACGAAGTCAGTCTAGATCCGGAAGCTAACCTCACCCTTGCGCAGTTATACGAACTAGCTTACCGTCCTATGTTCTTGTAACCATATACCTATACTATAACCATGGTTTTCTGTTCTCTTTGTAACACCTTACAGGGCCATAACAGTTATATAAACCAGTCGGCTGGGGCAGAAGAATACACCAACTGCATCTCTGCAGAGGAGTAAGACCTCCACCTCAACAAGTGTCCTTGACATGACACTAAACCATCTCTGTTATATAACCTAGTCGACTGGGGCAGTAGAATACACCAACTGCATCTCTGCAGAGGGGAAGACCTCCACCTCAACAAGTGTCCTTGACATGACACTAAACCATCTCTGTTATATAACCTAGTCGACTGGGGCAGTACAATACACCAACTAGATCTCTGCAGATAGGTAAGACCACCCCACTCTCGCAATTGAGTGTCCTCGATATAACGCTTACCAATCTCTGTTATATAATCCAGTCAGCTGGGAGTTGTAGGATACACTGACTGCATCTCTGCACAGGAGTAAGACCCCTGCCCAACAAGTGTCCAAGATATGACATTAAACAGTTGAATTGTAAGACTTCAGTAATGCTGGAGCTTAGGAGAATGTAGAGTAACTCTTCATTGCCATTAATCCCAGGTCCACTCTGATTAGGAGTGGTAGTAGTTGTGAGGGTACAGATATGGGTATCCCATGTGGCTGGGACTGTAGAATACACCAACTGCATCTCTGCACGAGTGTCCTGGATATGATTTTAAACCATCTGATGGCGAGACTCCAGCCTGGAAGATTTGGGAAATGTGGAGTACCGCTTCATTGCCATTGTTCCCAGGTCCACTCTGACCTGAAGTGGTAGAATCTGATAGGGTCCTATCTATGGGTCAGACAGAGCAAACTATGTGCAAACAAATGACTGATATTAAATTGTGACTGTTATTTCGCCATACTTGAAACCATTTAACTGTGTAAAACAGAGTTCAGGCTTATTTATGAATGTTCTCTACAAAATGTGTTTAGAAATCATATATATATATTCATTATAAATGTATAAAGAGGATTTAGCATTAAATAACCTAGAATGGTTGATATGCCATAAAACCAAACCAAACCAAATCCTATATATTTGATATATTTTTATAAATATGATCCCTAAACATATTTGCATTTTTGTCATGAATTAACAACATTATTTATACTTAAACTGTAAAAGTCTAAAGGGTTTGATGCCAAGAAATTTTAAAATTCAGTTTCTACTTCTTTTGTTTTTGGTTTAAAAAATGTCCAAATGCTTGAAAAAGAATGGTTGTCATTTGTTGAGAGATCAGGAGAATATTATGAATGTAGAAAAGTCTCATATCCCAAGTCAGTGAGCTTCTGCTGTGTCATTCTAGCAACATGTACGAAAAGTACACATATCACTTCTTTTTCTCTTGTTCATGATTAGGGGCTTATAACATTCACAATGAAATTCTTTAAGAAGTGATCGAAAATTAACAGAGAGAGCACTTTGATCAAGAGTTGTATTGGGAAATTAATTTAACTTTTGCAGGTAGAGCAATATCTTTATTGTTTTTGCAGTTGCTCAGTGTAAGACATTTTTTATTAGCTGCTCATTGACCAATTCAATGTCAGTATATAGAAACATTACAAGGAGGCCCCACTATGGTGTAGGATTGTGTAAAGGTTATTTTGCAAAATATCCTCTTATGTTTTCATGCTATTGTACTATGACGCAAAATTGCTGATGATCCAATTATCATGTTTTGTTTGATTTTTGATGTATGATTACTTGACTTGTTTAAACGTACATTCTATTTTGCCTGTTTTCTGAAAATAATTTGCCCAATCAACAAAAACCTTTTAAAATTATCTGCTTGTGAAAGGCTTGATATAGAAATATAATGGAAAGTGATTTATTCAATAAAAATGCATTGGACAATGATTTTTATTATAAAAACGCATTGGAAATGATTTTTATTATAAAAATGTATTGGAAATGATTTTTATTATAAAAATGCATTGGAAATGATTTTTACTATAAAAATGCATTGGAAATGATTTTTACTATAAAAATGCATAAGAAATGATTTTTATTATAAAAATGCATTGGAAATGATTTTTACTATTAGAATGCATAGAAAAAGGATTTTTGTCATATTCTATTCTAAGAGTCCCTTTCAGTATTTGGTTTAATTCACTTTTTTATAGTCAAAATCATTTCCTAATGCATTTTAAGAAAAGTAAAGACCAATTTTCGTAAACTGGCCAATTCTGCAGTAACATTTTTTCTTTTTCAATATATTCATAATTATTTTTTCTTCTTTGCAGGTAAGCAAATTCTTCTTCATTAGTTCTGATGCATTGTACGGGTGAGACAAACTTTATTCCTTTTTATCTTGGAATTTCAGGCATATCAACCCTCATGGGTCATTTAATGCCAAAGTCATCCTTATTGTAGAACAGTAGTGGTAGTATTTAACCCATAGTTGCAAAGATAAGGGGGTTCATGCCTTTTCCAAGGGACTGGAGTTTGAACTCGATTACTAGCATATTAGTTGCCCCGTCAGCTGGGGCTGTAGAATACAGAGACTGCTTCTCCCCGGAGGAGTAAGACCCCCACCTCCAGCAAGTGTCCTGGATATGACAGTAAGCAATCTGATGGTGAGGTTCCAATGATGCTGGAGCTTTGAGGAATGCGGAGTACCTCTTCATTGCCATTCCCTCCAGGTCCACTCTGGCCCCGGAGTGGAAGCACCAGATAGGAGCCTAAATAGAACTAAACTGCATACTTATGTTAAGCTGAATTGTTTGAAATGGAACTGTTTTGACATTTAACTGTGTGTAAACAAAATCTACACTTATACTGAACTGAATTGTTTGATTTAGAACTGTTTAGTTAAACTGAATAGCTTGAAATAGAAATGTTTTTGACAAACTGTTTACTCATGCTAAACTGAATTGTTTGAAATAGAACTGATTATTTGAATAAAAAAAAATTGGCATTAAATTGTCTATAAAGGTTGATATGCCATAAAACCCAAACAGCCAACACATTAGCTACTATGCCACAGTGACCCCCTCCCCAATGTGTTGATGGTGGAGTGGTGTCACAACTACCAACACAGACAGTAGAATCAGTAAATTTTGATTTCCATTTGTGTTCACTTTACACTCTCTTTAGATAAAGCCTCATTGTAATTTTCTTCACCTCCAAGTGTATGTATTTACCCAACCCCTCCACGGGGTGCAACCGAAGGTTACATACCAAGTACTTAAGTACTTCCCCTTTACGGTATCTATCAAAGTAATGAGATTTACTTAGTGATGCTCATCTCATTTCTCAGTATGCATATACCCAACCCCTCCACATGGGCAGAATGCGATACAAGGTCAATTTTTTTTGTAAACAAGGTAAAGCTGGTTTGAATTCAGAATTTTCCTTCTCCTAGACTGGTTGCCTAACCAAGGCTAAAGAATCCAGTCTGCTCAATTATTCCCCCATAGATGGAGGTAGAACAGATAGATTCATGCCTTTCTCAAGGGCATTAGCATGAAATGAACAACAAATTGCCAACTGTAGGCGAATTGCAGTGAGGTTGAAGCCTCTCAATCCTGTAAATAGTTGTTTCAACTAAGAGGAGATAACTCTGACAGAAACAAACAAAAAATACTTTCATGAAAATTTAGTTCCTTCATCCCACTTTGGTGTAAACGAACATGAGAGTAGTGAGCAAGACAGTGGGAATACAAATGAGGTGTCAAGGTGTCATGAATAGGCACATAACTAGGGGTAATGTCAAATTAAAAACACCCACAAGAATGCTACAAAAAACAACATCCAAGAACAGTGATTGTAACACACAGATCAAGAAGTGTCCTGGATATGACACCAAATTGCATCTGATCATGAGGCTCCATTCCTCGAGCTCTGGGCAGTGTGAAATCACCTCTTTATTACTATTACTCCTAGGTCCACTTCTGGGAGTACCTGTTAGAGTTGCATGTAGAGGTCAAATAGATCTGTTGGAAAATTATTTGTATTGGACAGAAAAACATGAACCCATAGAATGATATGTCAATTATTAGTATTAGATAAGAATACTTGATACTCTATAATTGTGTACAAACAAATGTCTAAATAGAATCATTATCAAGTAGGAATATGTGAAACCATGAAACTGAATCTAAATTATTAGTTTAGCGATAGGAATGTTTGTTACCATTTTAGCAAAGAAATGTGTTCTTGCGTGTGTGTGTGTTATTCCCTCACTAAGTGTTGTTGTAAAATAAAGGAGGATGAAGAAGCAAGAAGACGAAGATGCCATTTATATGAAGGTTTTTAATGGCAGCATGGAATAAAGGGTTTATGTTTATGCTGCAAGTCTCGTAGGAAGGAAAGAAGTACGGAAACAAAATGAAGTTGTTATAGAGTTGAGAAAGCATTTTAGCAGCTAAATGCCTGAGCGAAAAGTGCATTGTTAGGTTAAGGCATTGTTGAATGTGTTGAGGGAGATATGTTCGCCATAGTGTAGCAAAAGTCGTGTTTGCAGTTTGAGGACAGAAACGATTGTAGTCACCGTGAGTTTGTGGTTCTGGTTGTTTCAGGGAGAAGTGTGAATGTCTCCAGAAAATGTTGCCCAGTGAAGAAGTAGCTAGGTGTCGGAGCGGAATTTTGCATCACAGTCGACATAGCCAATACCGGAGGTGACTAAGAGTTGTTCCTGTGTGTGGCGTATTGAATTCATCCAATTCATATTCAACTGGGAACCCTTTGGTCTAAGAGAATAGACGCAAGGGGTCCATAAAATAGACGGCTTCCCTCATTGTGGTGTGATGCTGCTGCTGCTATTGAAGAGCAGACAGTAAGACGTCTGTCCTGAACGAAGAGGTTCTGAAGAAAAGGGTGTTTGACGGCTTCCCCAATTTGTGCTGCCTGGAATCTTTTTTTTTGAGAGAGAGGGATAATCTGAGAAAGTCTATTGTCATACAAAATGGTCAATTTTTTTAGAAATTGAAGTGGGGCTTGTTTTTCAGCTTAAAACAAAATAAAAATGGCTTAATTCACACAGCATCCAAATCCTGAAACGTCCAATTTTTTGGAAGGTATCTCATATTGACTATTGCCTCAGAAGTCGGGAATAGGAAGTACTGTCTACAGATGCAACTTTTTCAAGAAAATTGATACAGATGGATCCTTTCATGTCCTAGATGAAAATCAGCATGACCTTCTTTACTGACTGCTGCGCCTGGAAATTTTCCTTTACTGGAGAGTCAGTGTGTTTCCACTCCATCAACTGTCTTTTCAGCTCAGGCTCATAATGAGAAATCTGTTTAACACATTTAAAAACAAGTTTTTGACTAAAACATTCTTCTCCATACACGTCACATTCTTTTGTAAATTTCACATGGTTTGCACTTCTCAGCCAGCTAAAGTTTGATGACAGACCTCTTTTCAAGCTTAGAGCATTCTACTGGATTTACAACCATTTTGAATAGCCTCAGAACAGTTATAAATGCAAGATTTAATCAAATTTTGCTATAAACCAATTTCAAACAATACAGAGTTTACATTTATTGAAAAAAATTATGAAAAAAAAAATTATTTTGCATTGTTTGGAAAATTTTCCTTATCTGTTGAAAGTACCTTGTATTTACCTAACCCCTCCGCATGACCAGGATGTGACGAAAGGTCAGTTTTTAAGTGGGGTTTAAGAGGTTTGTGTTCAAAGTTTTCTTTCTCCTAGATTGGTTGCCATACCAAGGTTAAAGAGCCCAGCCTGTCCTGCTATTTATCTATAGCTGAAAGGAGAATAATTGAATTCATATCTTTCCCAACATTATTAGCGTAATGTAAACTGTAAAATCTTGTCCAGGAATTGAACTCTGGTTGGCATGCCCACTTTGTACAATGCTAGCCTTTATGCCACAAGCACCTTGAAAGTTATATAGCAGGCTACTGAAAAATGCTGTTGCAAGTGGGAAAAGTGTTTGTTTTGGTGACACAGTTTTATCTAGAAACCAAACTTAAGAACCAATTAACAAACACAAAGTCAGACATAGCAGCTTTATAGATCACAGTTCAATTGACTTTTTACAAGGCTAAGATTTAATACTCTCTCTTTCTATTTCTCTCTCTCTATATATATATATACACGCACACTTACATTCAGTAAGGTGAATCAACAATTTACTTAGTTGGTATTAATAATGCCCTAAGATAATTCTCCTAATCACTTAGTATACATCAATATTAAAAGCTGTTTTTTAAGATTAGTTGTTATATAACCCATGATATCATATGGGATCTACAATATATGATATCACAGGGTGGTAATTTACTAAGCTTTCTGCTTAGATATGGCACAAGGCCATATGAAAGGGGCACCCAATGAGACTCGAACTCACTCGTGTAAGTTTGCTAGTCGAGCTTGCTAACCATTACACCACCACAGGGTGGGTGGGTTGGGTTTTATGGCATATCAACCTTTGTAGGTTATTCAATGCTGAATCTATTTTTATACAAATAATCAGTTCAGTTTATCCTGAGTACATAGTTTAATTGTCAAAAACATTTCTATTTCAATCTATTCAGTTTAGTCAAACAGTTCTAACTCAAAGTTTAGTATAAGTATAGTTTTTCTCCACACACAGATGTCAGAACAGTTATTTTTCGTATGCTAAATTGAATTGTTTGAAATGGAACTGTTTTTGACATTGAAACCGTACTTATGCTAAGCTGAATTGTTTAATATAGAACTGTTTTGACATTTAACTGTGTGTAAACAAAATCTATACTCAGGATAAACTGAATTAGCTCTGTTTGACGAAACTGAATAGCTTGAAATAGAAATGTTTTTGACAATTAAACTGTACTCATGGTAAACTGAATTGTTTGAAATAGAATAGTTTTTTATGTATAAAAATGGATTTGGCATTAAATAACCTACAAATTTTGATATGCCATAAAACCCAAACAACCAACCAGCCAACCAACCTTCCTCTCTCTCTCTCTTTTTCTTTTTCTACCCTTTTTGTCTCCTTACACTCTCTCTCTCTTCTTTCCACTCTTGTTGTCTCCTTTTTTCTCACTCTCTCTCCTTTCCACTCTTGTCTCTCTGTTTCTCACTCTCTCTCCTTTCCACTCTTGTTGTCTCCCTTTCTCTCACTCTCTCCCTTCTTTCCACTCTTGTTGTCTCTCTTTCTCTCACTCCCTCTCCTTTTCTACTCTTCTTCTTTCTCTGTCTTTCTACTCTCCTTGTCTTCCTTTCTCCCACTCTCTCTTTTTTCATCTTTCTTGTCTCCTTTGCACTCTCTCTCTCTTCTTTCTACTCTTCTTTTCCCGCTCTTTTTGGCTCTCTCTCTCTATCTTTCTACTCCTTGTCTTCCTTTCTCCCACTCCCTCTTTTTTTCACCTTTCTTGTCTCCTTTATACTCTTTTTGTTCCCTCTCTTTCCTACTCTTCTTGTCTCCCTTTCTCTCACACACTCTCTCTCTCTCTCTTTTTCACCCTTCTTGTCTCCCTCTCTTTCTTCCTTTTTCATCCTTCACCTCTCTATTTCTATCTTTTTTCTCTCTCTTTTATTTACATCCTTATCCTCTCACTACCGCTCTTCCTCATTGATCTTACTGAAATCATAGTTTTTTTTCTTTCACTTCACTTTCTTTTTCACTGTCCTGTTTGCAGGGCTTAGTCTGTATCCCTTGCACAGGGACAAGTCCCCCAAAAAGCAATAACCTAGCTATGACACTAACCTCCATATGATGATGAAATTGCAGTTCTGGAGATTTGGGCAGTGTGAAGTACCACTTCATTGCCATTTCACCCAGGTTCACTCAAGAATGATAGTATCTGTTAGGGTCCCATTTGTGGATTTATTTAAAAATTATTAGTATTAGATAGGAATACTTGATACCATATAAGTGTAAATTTTTGGTATTAAGAATAGTTACTTGAAGCTCTAATTGTTTCCTAAGGATTATTATTTTACTTGAAACCATATGACTATGTGCAAACAAAATATTAATTGGGATTGAATAGAAATAATTACTTAAAACCATATGATTATTAGTATTAGATAAGAATACTTGAAACCATACAACTGTATGCATATTATTTTTCTTAAATCGGAATACTTGATATCATATATTTGCGTACAAGGGTCTCATCTATGGGTCAAATTAAAAATGTTTAAAAATGATTTGTATTTGATCGGCCCACATAAAAAAAAACTCTTCAAACAAAAAAAAAAAAAAATTGCAAATATAACTGTGATTCCTTAACCGAAAGGCCTAAAATAACCCTAGATGGGTTCACATGCCGTTAAAATTTTTTCTCCCTTCTTTCTCTTCTATTTTCCTTCTACTTTCTTTTTGTCGCTTAGTCTGTGCTTTCTATCTCCATCCAATGGTTGCCCAGTCGGCTGGGGCTGTAGAATACACCGACTGCTTCTCTGCGGAGGGGTAAGACCCCCCCCCAACGAGTGTCCTGATATGACACTAAACAATCTGATGGTGAGGTTCCAGCAATGCTGGAGCTTTGGGGAATGCGGAGTACCCCTTCATTACCATCGCTCCCAGGTCTACTCTGGCCCGGCGTGGTAGCACTTGATAGGGCCCTATCTATGGGTTAAATAGAACTAACAGCATTCTTATGCTAAACTGAATTGTTTGAGTAAACTGAATAGCTTGAAATAGAAATGTTTTTGACAATTAAACCGTACTTACATTTAAACTGCATGCTTATGCTTAACTGAATTATTTGAAATAGAACTGTTTTTCGACATTAAAATTGTATTTACACTTAACTGAATTGTTACATATAACTTCTTGAATAGTTTGAAATAAATGTTCTTGACAATTAAACTGTGTACTTATGCTAAACTGAATTGTTTTAAAAAGAACAGATTATTTACATAAAAATGGATTTGGCGTTAAATAACCGACAAAGGTTGATATGCCATAAAACCCACCAAACCATCCATCCAATGGCACTCACTGTCTCTTCTTTTTCCTTCTCCTCTTTGTTATTGCCTTTCTGATGTCAAGGCTTAATCAATCTCACCTCCCATAATTCCTTTGTCGGCCAATTCATCTGATCTTAGCCTTCCACTCTAATCTTCTTACAATCAATCAGTTAGCACACCACTTTCCAATAACTGCGGATCTCTTTCACTTACCTCCTATATCAGCTTTTATTTTTCTTGATCTTTTCTTCTCATTAATTGTAAGTATATTTATTGTTTTCACTTATTTTCTGTTTTGCAAAAAGTTTATTGTAAACTGAATTCAGTTTTGGGAATTCTAACCTGTTCTTTATTTTATTTGTTAACTTTTTTCCCCTGTTGGAATATAGTACAACCAACTTAGCTGGTTTAGGTCAAAGTTTACCGAGCATTCATTTCAGGTGGGCCATTGAAGTTAATCGTCTGGACTTAGGGGTCTTTCTCCCTAAGTAGGACCTGTTGTTACTGATCTACATCTTCTTTTATAGCTAAGAAGTTTTTTGAGATTATGGATTTGATAGTAAATCTTTCTGCATTCTCTTTCCTATGTTTATGTCCTCTCTCTCTTTCTCTCCTTTCCACTCTTTTTGTCTCTCTCTCTCTTTTCTACCCTACTTGTCTCCCTTTCAATTTCTCTCTCTCTCTCCTTTCCATCCTTCTTGTCTTCCTTTCTCTCTCACTCTCTCTTTTCTATATTTCCTGTTTTCTTCCCTCTCTCTCTCTCTTCTATCCTACTTGTCTCCCTTTCAATTTCTCTCTCTCTCTCTCCTTTCCACTCTTTTTGTCTTTCTCTCTCTCTCTCTCTCCTACATTTCCTGTTTTCTTCCCTCTCTCTCTCTCTCCTTTCTACTATTCTTTTCTCCCTTTCAGTCTCTCTCTCCTTTCCACTCTTCTTGTTTCCTTTTCTCTCTCACTCTCTCTCTTTTCTACCCTACTTGTCTCCTTTTCACTTTCTCTCTCTCTCTCTCTCCACTCTTCTTGTCTTCCTTTCTCTCTCACTCTCTCTTTTCTACATTTCCTGTTTTCTTCCCTCTCTCTTTTGTACCCTACTTGTCTCCCTTTCAATTTCTCTCTCTCTCTCTCCACTCTTCTTGTCTTCCTTTCTCTCTCACTCTCTCTTTTCTACATTTCCTGTTTTCTTCCCTCTCTCTTTTGTACCCTACTTGTCTCCCTTTCTCTCTCTCTCTCTCTCTCTCTCTCTCTCCACTCTTCTTGTCTTCCTTTCTTCTCTCTCACTCTCTCTTTTCTACATTACCTGTTTTCTTCCCTCTCTCCTTTCTACCCTTCTTGTCTCCCTTTCACTTTCTCTCTCTTCTTTACACATTTTTTTACACTTATACTCATAGGTATCCTGGTTTGTTTTGTAAAAAATGTTAATCTGTAATTAGTATAACCAGCTCATTAGCCTAACGAGTAGAGTGTTCACCAATGGTCCTGGAGACATGGGTTCAATCCCAGGTCGCGTCATACCAAAGACTTGATATCAAGAATAAAGTGGAGCAATCCAGGGAAAGGAGTAGTGCCCTCCCCTACACCTCAGTGTTGTAGCTATTGAAAAGGGAGCCCTCTGGTTACCCTCGACTATGGTCACCAACTTATACAGTACTAAGTCAGTATAGTATAAACACTATATGAAGATAAAGTTGGTGACCATAGCCGAGGGTGACCAGAAGGCTCTCTTTTCGATAGCTACAACACCGAGGTGTAGGGGAAGACACTACCCCTTTCTCTAGATTGCTTCACTTTACCCTTGATCAGTACCTTAAAAATGCTCTGTTAAGCAAGGAAATATCAAGTACAATTTTTTCATTCATTGGTATGATGACATGACCTGGGATTGAACCCTGATCTCCCCAGGCCATTGGTGAACACTCTGCTCACAAGGAATGTAATGAGTCAATATAGTATAACTATGGTTAGTTCAAGATGTAAGAAATGTTGGTTTATTTTTAAAGTATTTTGGTCTTTTAACTATTGATATAAATATGATTGATTTTGAGTGATTGATTTTAGTGCTATCTCAGCCTGTCTAGGGTTATTTCATGCCTAGAGGTTAGGGAATTGTCTATCTTGTATGTTTTATATTTACAGTTTTTGTGTAGTTGTTTCTTAAGAGTTTTTTGCAGTGATGATATCAAATATTCTTGTCTATTACAAATAATTTGCACAGTTGTACGGTTTCAAGTATTCCTATCTAATACAAATAATTTGCCCACAGTCATATGCTTTCAAGTATTCCTATCTAATACAAATAATTTGCCCACAGTCATTTGGTTTCAAATATTCTCATCTAATACAAATAATTTGCCCACAGTCATATGCTTTCAAGTATTCCTATCTAATACAAATAATTTGCACACAGTCATATGCTTTCAAGTATTCCTATCTAATACAAATAATTTGCCCACAGTCATTTGGTTTCAAATATTCCTATCTAATACAAATAATTTGCCCACAGTCATATGGTTTCAAGTATTCCCATCTAATACAAATAATTTGCCCACAGTCATATGCTTACAAGTATTCCTATCTATTATTTCGTTTCAATAATACTCATTTGTTTGTTAACGGTTATATGGTTTCGAGGATCTAATAATAATGATTCTTAGTAAACAATTAAAGCTTCAAATAACTTCTGTTCATACAAATAAATCACAGTTATATGGCATCAAGTATTCCTATTGGATACAAATAAATTTTGAATTGATTGATTTGACCCATAGATGAAATGATAACAGGTAATTTTACTCTGGGTCAGAGTGGACCTGGGAGTCATAGCAATGAAGAGGGTACTACACACTCCTCAGGTCTTTAGAAGTGGAGTCTCACCACTGGATGCAAAAAAAATATTACCAACAAATTGGGATAATTACTTGAAAGGATTTTTTTTTGTGGAGGCATTCCTTACATAACTGCTATTGTTGTTGCAAATGGGGTTGGTGACCCAATGTAAAATCCTAATTGATTGGTTGGTTGGTTGGGTTTATGGCATATCAACTATTGTAGGTTATTTAATGCCAAATTCTGTTTATACATATACATTAAATATACATGATTTGGTTAGATTGGATTTTATGGTATATCAACCATTGTTGGTTAATAAATGCCAAAACCTCTTTATACCTATATATTAGATATATGATTTGGTTTGGTTTGAGTTTTATGGCATATCAACCATTGTAGGTTATTTAATGCCAAATCCTCTATATACAAATATATGAAATATTTGATTTAGTTTGGATGGGTTTTATGGCATATCAACCATTATAGGTCATTTAATGCCAAATTGTTTTTATACATATATCTTAAATATATAGGATTTGGGCTTTGAATAACCCATGAGGGGTTGATATACCATTAAACAAATAAACCAAACTAAGATTATAGATAGTTAGGATTATAATCCAAAAATTACAAATGAATCAAATTTTGGCATTAAATAACCCATGAAAGGTTGATATGCTGTTAAACTGATTCTAACTTTGATAAAGAGACTTGATCTCAAGGTATCTGGAAGGGGTGGGGATGTATGGAACCCCCTTCCTACCTCCTGCTCTTGAAGGTCCTGGGAATATGTTTAGGTTAACATTGATCAAAAGGGTCTAATTCCTCTACAGAGCAAATAAATTGATATCTGCAGGATTGTTATTTTTCGGTAAGTGTAGATTGGAACTTTTTGGGAAAAAAATGAATTTGAAATTATTCATTCTACTAACAGACTGCTTGGGTAATGGCATATCTTGATGAAACTTGGTATGTGAACTCCTTAGATTTCAAGGAGTATTTTAAAACTATCTGCTGGAGGAGGGACACAGTTAAATCCTTCATTGCTTTTGAAAGTGACTGAAACATTTTTAGCTTAAAATTCTTATGTAGGAGTCATAGAATAGGGGTTGTTTTGGAATAAAATTGTTTAGACAGGACATGTTCATACAGAAAGAAAATAGAATGAATTTTTGTTTAACAAAAAATGGTATAGCATATTATTTTTATCCTGGACAATACCAGGTTCTTCTGCTCATGGGTGTGCATGTGTGAGTGAGTGTGTGCGTGTGTGTGTGTGTATATATATATATATATATATATTTTGCTGTATTTATAAATAGAAACTGCTCAATATAGGTAATAGAACATATATATATATATATATATATATATAGTTTTCTATATTCATAAAGAAAGACTGCTCAATATTGGAAATAGAACACAGATACACACACACATACACACGTATACGTATATATATATATATATATATATATATACTGTTCAATATTAGAAATAGAACACACACACACACACATACATACATATATATATATATATATATATATATATATATATATATATATATATATATATATATATATGTATATATACAGCTCAATATCAGTTATAGAACATATATATATATATATATATAATTTTATAGCTTATTATAAAGCATGTGTGCATGTGTATATATACACACATTCACAACACATGTATAGTTGATGTGTGTATAAATATGTATAGCTGTATTTGTGTGTGTTTATGCTTACTTCCATGTATGTAGGCATGTGTATCTTTTTTCCTTGAGGAAGTGAAATTTTTCAAAAAAACGGGAGCCACTTGAATTATCTAAAAACGTGAGTATGAGTGGTGGGATATAATCTCCTGCTAATCTCTTATTTCCAGGCAGGTGTTATAACTTTAATCAACAAGTCAGGACTGGTTATTCCATTTGAAAACATCTGGGATAGACAATCAAACAAAGGGGACATGTTTCTTTTCTTTTTAATTCACTGAAATGAAGATCACTTAAAAAGTCTTAGATGAAGAGGTGTGTATTTTCATCAAGTAAAGATGTTTTTTTTTCTGTTTTTTTTTTTTTTTTTTTTACTTTAGAAATTTGATTAGTGTTTGACTCTCTGAATATAAGAAGTCAATGTTAAGTATACAGGTTATTCTTTATATCAGTTGATGTGATTTTAGGTTACTTTATAAGAATAATTCAATATATGTGTGACAATATGTAATGTGTTCTTAGCAATACTGGAAATCATTTAACTGTGTGCAAACAAATGAGCCCTAATTTGTGAAAAAATACAGTTCTCTTAAAACTATTCACTTGTAATATATATATATATATGGAGGGATGGTAGATTTTGGTAAATCTGAAAAGATGATAAAAATAAGTGGAAAAGTGGATAAATCAAACACTTACAATGGATTTAGTAATAATATTTCGTTCTTTGTTCTAGAAAGAACTTCTTCAGTCGAAAAAAAACTTTTTTGCATTTTTCTGCATTTTAGCAATTGAGCAAATAAATAAAATATTTGTGAATATGGAAAAAGATATAAGGGGAGGGAAAGGGTTAAAAGACAAGAGACAGACAAGGAAAGAAAAGGGAGGGAAATGGATATGGGTTTGAGTGATGGTGTTAGGGGTTATTGGTTTGGACTATGACCATCAGGGTGGATGGTCATGGCTACATGCCATAACAACCTCTTTGCACAAGAAGGATGCGACTCAAGGTCAATTTTAAGTGAATTTAAACAGGTTTGAAGTCAAATTTTTCCTTCTCCTAAACTGGTAGCCATACAGCAATACCTACTATGACATAGTTTGGATATGTACCTATATATATATATATATATATACACACGAACAACAGTATCAGGTTACAACACAGAGATAGCGACTTTAAAAGGCCTGGACAAAATGACATCATGATTTTTGTTCAGAAATACAAATTATTTTTATTTGATAGGAATAGTCTGCCCTACTATTTACCCAAAGCAGGAGGGAGAATAGTTAGATTCATATCTGTCCCCAGAGTATGAGAGCTTTGTGAAGTGCAAACTGCCTTGCATAGGATTTGAACTCAGGTCACAATATCAATTTCTTATGACAGTAACCATTATATTACAAACAGATATATATATATATATATATATTGTTGGAATTCAGGTAGTCATCTTGTTTCTGGTTGAACGATACAGGATACTCCTTCTAAGGAACAAGCCTTCATTAAGTCAGTACTCTGTTAATTTGCCATTGTTTATATATGACTTAGTGGCGTCTGATTGGATAATCTACTGCTTCTATTTTAATCGCCTTTCATTGGCTAATCTACTGATGGGAAAGTCCATAAATATTTGCTGACAATTTATAGACAGCCAACATCTATGGGAGATCCTCCCAAACAATCCAACATATATAAATAAACAAAATTTAACATTAAATAACCCACAAGGGTTGATATACCATTAAATTAGATAACCAAACCATATAATGTGTGTTTAGGCAGCAGATTCTCTTGCAGGTATATTTTGAAATAACATACAAGGATTTAGTATTTAGCTTTTTATTCAACTTTTCTTGTGGGTGGCTGAGATGGCACAATAGTGGATGTAGGTAGTTTAAAACAGTTTTTTAAAGTGCCTATAACCACTGTTCTGACATTTCACTTACTAACAAAGAAAGCTGAATAAAAGACTAAATACTTAATTCTAAATCCTTGTCTGTTATTTTCAGGAAAAAAAAAAGAATATATATGTATATATATATAAAAAAAAGAATATATATATATATATATATACCAAGACAATTCATTTATAAAAATTTTTAAATAAATTAAAATATTATAGTAATAATCCCTAAATTAAGTCCCCACAGAGAGGGTTAGTAAATCTCTTTATGTGAGAAGCAACAATGACTTTTCAGTTGTAGGGAGAGAAAGGTTGGTTAGTCTCTTCATGCTTCTATTTAATAACTAAATTAGTTTGGTTTTATTGTTTAATGGCATATCAACTGCTCATGGGTTATTTAATGACAAAATTTGATTTGTTTATAAATGTTTGATTATAATCCTAACTATTTATAAGCTTGGCTTTGGTTTATTTGTTTATGCCGTATCAACACCTCATAGGTTATTTAATGTCAAAATGTGATGTATTTGTAAATGTTTCATTATAACTGTGACTATTTATAATTTCAATGTTCACTGCAGTTACTTATTTCAAATCACATTTAAAAATTTCTCACGAGTAATCATTTGTTTACACACAGTTTTCTAGTATAAAGTATTCCTGTCTTATACAAATAATTTAAACCCAGTTCTATGGTTTCAAGTATTCATATCTAATACAAGTAATTTACACACAGTTGTATGGTTTCAAGTATTAATATCTAATACAAATTGTTAAAAACAAAGAACTCTGACTACCACACTCTGCATACGGAGACGCCTTTATTACACCCTTCTTTTTACATTCACACATAAACCAATATGGCCGTTTGTTTACTTCCGGTCATCGAATAATGCCTTCTCTTCTCGAGAGTATCAGGGGAGATAATTTGCATACTTAGCACAAATAATTTGTATTTCTGAACAAAAATCGTCATGTCATTTTGTTCTGGTTTCTTAGAGTTGCTATCCTTGTGTTGTAACCAGATACTGTTCTTCCTTTATATATATATATATATATATATATATATCCAAGCTGTGGCTGTGTAGGTACTGCCATATGGATGCACCACCTGGACTCTAAAGAAATGCATAAAGAAAAAACTAGACAGGAACTACACAAGAATGCTATGAGCTATTTTAAACAAATCATGGTTCCAAGTATTTCTATATATTGCTAACAATTCAGTTAAACACCAGTCATTTATTTACACACAGTTAAATGAGCAAATAATTCTATTTAGCATAAGTCATTTTTTTGCACTCAGTTTAAATGTCAACCAATTCTATTTGACCCAGAGATGAGACCCTATCAGATGCTAACACTCCAGGTCAAAATGAACCTGGAAGCAATGCAACGAAGAGAGGTACTCCACATTCCCCAAAACTCCAGCATTACTGGAGCCTCACCTTCAGATTGTTTAGGACACTTTTTTTTTCTTTTTTTTTTAGGTGGGGGCCTTACCCCTCTGCAGAGATGTAGTTGGTGTATTTTAAAATGCCTTCAGCCACTGGGCTATAAAACAGAGTTAATGTGTTTTAATCAAAATGGTGTTATTTCCTCATTAAATGGGAAGTCTCTGAAATTAATAGACCAGTTTGCAAACCTTGTTAGCAATATCTCATCTACTGAAAGTGATGTCAACCTACACAGAGGTAAAGCATGGACTGCTATTGACAAGTTTACAATGATATGGAAATCTGATCCCCTGAATAAAATATAACGAGATTTCTTCCAAGCTGTAGCTGTGTCAGTACTATTATATGGTTGCACCACTTGAACTTGTTGTAGCAGTGCTTTACAAAACAGTAGCTCTAAGACCACTTAACTCCTATCTCACAAACCATTTAAGTAAGACATATTGGGCCTTCCTGGTAAAATAAGGATGAACTCATAAACAACGTTCTCCTATGGATTCCAACAATCAAAAACTTAGAATCATCAACTCTCTATGGACACTGGATGCCATCTAGAGGTACTTACAAAGAGCAATTGCTGATAGGGATGGATGGTGAGAGTGATTCAGGAGAATCTGTGATATTGGCATATGATGATGATGATGTTTCTCTTCTATAAAATATGTATCATCTTAATTATTTTTTTTTAAATTTTAAACCTTTTTTTGTACATCACTCATATATTATTTAAATATTGCATTGTGTTTGCATCATATAAATTTTTGCCTTGTGTTTGCCTCATATAAAAATCCAGTTATTTTTGTTAAAGTTTAAAGGTTTTTATTGGCTCTAATTCTAATTGGACTTTGATTATTTGACAACTAAGTTATAAAAACAAAAGTGAAAGTGCTATCACTGATTGTGCAAATAAGCCTCAGTGACCAATATAATCGACCCACATTGATGTGGCATTAAATAAAGAAATCAAAACAATACAGCTGCTTTTTATCATTAAGGGTTTTTAGACTATTGTCTTTATCTGTATTGTTATTTCTACAACATTTCAGCTGTTATGTCTTTTGGCCTTCTTCAGGTGTTTGTTGAACTCGGGAACCTACGCGGAACTTCAAACTATGTCCTTTACTGAAGAAAGCCAGAGCACATATCAGTCAAAATGTTCTGGAAATAACAATGAAGATGAAGTCAATAGTCCGAAAACCTTTAATGATAAAAATCATCAAGCTTCGTCTCAGAAATTCAGACAACTAATACAACTAGTGTCTTTCTAAAAGGATGGCTTTGGCATTAAATAAGCCACAAAGGTCGATATGCTATTGAGCAAAGAAACCAAACCAATAAGTATAGAGCCTGGAGTAACGGACCCCTTTACAATAAGTAATGGTACAAAGTGGTGTGCCACGAATGTAGACCCATTGGTAAAATGAAGGGGTTGATTGATGAGTTTGGCCTAGAGTTCGCAAGTTAGTAAATCCCTCCACATATATTGTCTTTTATAATATAATCTATTATTTAAACATTTTAACTTCCTTATTAAATAGTACCACAATAGTCCTTCTACAAAAATGGCTTTAGCATTAAATAACCCTCAAAGGTTGATATGCCATTAAACAAAGAAATCAAAACAAAACCACAACTGTCCTTCTGCAACGATGGCTTTAGCATTGAATAATCCTGAAAGGTTGATATGCCATTGAACAAAGAAATCAAAACTACACCACTACTGTCCTGCAAGGATGGCTTTGGCATTGAATAACCCTCAAAAGTTGATATGCTATTAAACAAAGAAATTGAAACTATACCACAACTATCCTTCTGCAAGGATGGCTTTGGCATTGAATAACCCTCAAAGGTTGATATGCCATTAAACGAAGAAATCAAAACAAAACAACTACATGTGGAAGTAAATAATGGAGTGTAATCTACTAATATATAAAAAAAATTGATAACAAGGTAATCCAAGTAGAAGGAGAGATTTATTGAGAAGCAAAGTCGACACTATAGCGTTTCAGTTCTGATGAACCATCATCAGGACTATGAGGGATGATATTAGTGATGTTAAATCAACGATGAATGTTTAAAAGTGCAAAATACAAAAACCTAGGGAAAATTTGTATAACAAGAAAATGTTGGCCGTTTGATTAATATTGTCTTTCATGATAAAATCTTTTATATAAACTGAATAACTCCCTTATGAAATATTATCATCACTGTTCTTCTACAAGAAGGGATTTGATATTAGATAAATCACAAAGGTTAATATGCCATTAAACAAAGAAACCAAATCAATAAGTATCCAGCCAAGCGTATTAGTGCCATTTACAATAAGTAATTATACACAGTAGTAGACTGTGGACTTTGGCATTAAATAACCCACAGAAGTTTATCTGCCATTAAACAAGAAAACCAAAACATAGTTGGAAAATCATAGTGTAATATTTTAGTTTTGAAAAGCTGCAATACAGTTTTTTAAAAAGAATTTTCACAATAAAGTTTAGTTTCCCAACATGATTTTTCTTTCTTTATTTATAAGATTATTTCTCTTGAATACACTGTCTGCATCCCCTGCAGAGGAATAAGACTCCCTCTTAAAAGAGGTGTCCTGGGTATAACGCTAAACTGCATCTGATGGTCTTGTTTCAGTTCATGAGAAATTCTTTATTGCCATTACTCCCAGGTCCACTCCGAACAGGAGTGGTAGCACTTGTTAAGGTCCCAACTCTGAGTCAAATAGATCTGTTTAAAAATTATCTGTATCAGGTTGAACTGTCTACAAAAAATACTTAAGAAATCGTAAGAAAAAATGTACCATAAAAGATTCCCTAACTTCTAGGCATAAAATAACCCTGACTGGTTGACTTGCCATTAAAATCAATCATAATTTGTTCATCTGACTTAATGTGTAGAGTATTCGCCAATGGTCCAGGAGACCGGGGTTCAATCCTAGGTCGATTCATACCAAAGACTTAAAAAATGCTACTTAATGCCACCTTGCTTAACACTCGGCTTTATAAAGCAAGGATCAAGGATAAAGTGGAGCAATCCAGGGAATAGAGTAGCACCCTGCCCTACACCTCAGTGTAGTAGCTATTGAAAAGGGAGCCTTCGGGTCACCCACGACTAAGGTCGACTACTATATTGGCCTAGTAGTTAGTATTTGCTAATAGCCCGGGAGACCTGGGTTTAATCCCAGGTTAAGTCATACCAAAAACTCAAAAAAAGATACTTGATGCCTCCTTGCTTAACATTTAGCATTATAAAGTAAGGATCAAGGATAAAGTGGAGCAATCCAGGGCAAAGAGTAATGCCCTTCCCAGCACCTCGGTGTAGCAGGTATTGAAAAGGGCACCTTCAGGTCCCTCTCGACTAAGGTCGCCAACTTTATCATTACTTTCTTGTGACAAAGCTTTGGCTGTTAGACAATCCTGCCTTTCTTAGGTGTCTGTTTTACTTTTAATTTTTTTCAAAATAGATCTCTTTTTTACCTTAATAGATTTGCTTTTTTTTTTGCATGAGTTATTAACAAAGTGAAAAAGGTAGAAAATTTTCAAATATTCTATTCCTCTAAATAAAAATTCTATTTCCATAGATCGCATTCTGTTTTAAATTCATTTAATGTCATCAGCATCTCAGTTTAATCCAAGTATCCATTTACGTAATTTTTTGCAATTTTAAGAAACTTAAAAAATCTTTAAAAGAAACAATCTTTACACTTGCAAACAACCCCTGATGATGACCTATGAAGGGTCCGAAAGCACTTGGAACAATTTCAGTAAATTCATCTATCAACTCCGACCTAAAACCAAAACATTGTTAGGAAACTTGAAAGGATCTTAATAAAGTTATCTCGATAAAATTTGTCTTTGATATTTTATCAAACATACTTAAATGAAGGACTCCTGCCCAACTACACACACACACACACACACACACATATATATATATATATTTCTTTATTCCTTTATTGTCCTGGTTTTTTTTAATGTTTTCCACGATCCTGGCCATAATGCATTTCCATTTTGCTTTTGATCTCACCTTCCTTCTACATATTGGCCCAAATTGCTTGACAATTTCATCTTCTCATTATTGTAGAGGCTTTCTAAATGGTTATTTCCGGTTTCTCAAATAACACTTCAAAACTGCACTATTCCCCTGTTGTCTATGAACCTTATATGCTTGCCTCAACAGAAATTCTGTTTTCAGGACTTTACAATCACGTCTTTCACTTGACTCCTGAATTACCTTCCTTTGGATGAGCTAGCATATGTTCCTAGTACAGATCCTTATATAGCCTTTTGTGTCCTAACCAGTCAATGTTCTTTATATATATATATATATATATATAGTAAGTTGGCCTAGTGGGTAGAGTGTTTGCCAATAGCTCGGGAGACTGGAGTTCAATCCCAGGTTGAGAGATATACTAAAGACTCAACAAAATGGTACTTGATACCTCCTTGCTTAACACTCAGCATTATAGGGTACATATCAAGGGTAAAGTGGAGCAATCCAGAGAAAGGTAGTGTAGTAGCTATTGAAAAGGGATCCTTCTGGTCACCCTCAATTCTAGTTGCCAACTTATATATATATATATACACACACACATATTTGATTAAATATTATAGACATCCTTTGTCTATATATTTTTGTATTGATCCTTTCAAATTGCTGTATAGTTTTTATGATGTCTGGCTGGAATTGGTTAACAAATTTTCTGTGTTTAACTGGTTCCCAAGTACTTTTGTGGCCCTCTCAGGCCATCATCAGGGCATATGTATATTGCAAAAGTATAATACAGCATTTTATTTATACTTATGTGATTTTTTTTCTTTTTTTTTTTTTGTTCTGTGTATAGCAATGGTATCTATCGGCATTTAAGTACTTTAGCACAGGTTTCAAATTTAATCTTTTAGCAGCTGGGATTTTTATTTTTAATGTGAATTGTATATATATATATATGTATATATAATGGAAGTGTGAGAATCATGGAGCATTTTCATTGATTGTAGCAGAACAGATAAATCTTATATGAAACTGTCAAGACAAATCATATCATTAAGAAATATAGCACGTTGAAATTAAGGTGGAAGAAGCCTGTGCTCCTTAGATGAAGGTCAGGGTCAGTGGTAGAGCTGTTTGGTTTGGTTTGGTTTCTATGTTTAAAGACCTTTCAACTTTCCTGTACAGATGTTTGAACTTTGAGGAAGTCACACTCTTGGAAACATGATGCAATTTTGGAAGACACACAGCCAGGTTGTAAAATACCTGTTTAATACAATGCATTTAAAAAAGATGTGCTGAAGGCTCAAAAACTGGAGTGAAACAATGTGTGCAGATTCCTTTCTAGTGTTGACCCTTTCACATTTCCCATCCCTTGTTCTTTCTCTGTGATTGGTGCTGGAATGATATATATATATATATATATATATATATATATATATGCTGCAAGTGTTGGGTAAATACATCCTCAAAAATTGCTCCAAGTTTAAAAGGTTAAAAGAAATATTTTTTTTATTTTTTATTTATTCATATTTACCCAACCCCTCCACTCGGGCAGGATATGACACAAGGTCACTTTTTTTAAGCAGAGTTTAACAGGTTTGAATTCAGAGTTTTCCTTCTCCTAGACTAGTTGCCTCACCAAGGCTGAAGAACCCAGTCTGCCCTGCTATTTACCCATAGCTGGAGGGAGATAATAATTGGATTCATACCTTTCCCAAGGGTATTAGTGCTATGTGAAAATGCAGTCAGTCTCGTCCAGGATTTAAACTCGTGTCACTGTGTCCATTTCCTACGACGATAACCATTACACCACGGGCACCTCTTTTTTTATTTATTTAAAGTCTTTGAGAAATAGAAATAATGATGTCATGCTATAAAAACAAAATGTGTTTATTTACAAACAATACAAAATGTAGATCAAAATCAAAAACTCAAATGATGGGTCTGCATTATACACAAAGGGAAATATTTTACCAATGTTGTTTATTCATAATATATTTACCCAAACCCACCAGTCACCATAGGTAGAATTTGGCATACAGTCAAGTTTTAGGAGGAGAACAGCAACTTTCAATTCAGATTTTTCTTTCTCTCACATTGGTTGCTGTCCCAAAGTTAAAGAAACTATTCTACCCCACTATTTACCTATAGTTAGCAATGGGGTAATAATAGATTCATGCCTTTCCTGATCTGAGAAGTGCTAACAAAGAGATTACAAAAGTTTATACAAATTCCAAAATATCGAATAGTTTATTGGCAACCCAGTTTATAAAAGAACTAGGGATCTTGTCTCGAGGCAGAGATTGTTCCTTGTCCCTGGTACCATGTAACATAGTACATAAGCACCACCAAGTAACCTTTCCATTGCTTAGAGGGGTACCCAGACGAGCTATAAAAGGGTATGGTAAATAATTTTGATTTGTTTGAGAGGAGTGCTGGATTCTTTTGCACTGTCCTTCAGCTTTATGTAATTATCCTCAGTTAAGTAATCTACGTTCTTATTGTTAATCCTAAACCGTCAGATTAAGATATTACAAGAAATACAATGGAAGGGAGCTTGCATTTTGTTTTGATATCTGATATTTATATTGCAGCAAGTGACAGACCCACCGTTTCCAGATATAATGACCTACTATTTGATTTATTCCTTACTTAAATGTGTTGCCCAGTCGGCTGGGGCTGTAGAATACACCAACTGCACCTCTGAATAGGCATAAGACCCCCCAATGAGTGTCCTGAATATGACACTAAACAATCTGATGGTGAGGTTCCAATAATGCTGGAGCTTTGGGGAATGCATAGCACCCCTCATTGCCATTGCTCCCAGGTCCACTCTGGCCGGGAATGGTAGCACCTGATAAGGGCCCTATCTATGGGTTAAATAGAACTAACGGCATACTTATGCAAAACTGAATTGTTTGACTAAACTGAATAGCTTGAAATAGAAATGTTTTTGATAATTAAACCGTACTTACATTTAAACTGCGTGCTTATGCTAAACTGAATTATTTGAAATGGAACTGTTTTTTGACATTAAAACGTACTTACACAAAACTGATTTGTTTAATATAGAACTGTTTTGACATTTAACTGTGTGTAAAAAAAATCTGTACTTATACTAAACTGAATTAGAACTGCTTGACTAAAATAAATAGCTTGAAATAGAAATGTTTTTCACAATTAAACTGTACTTACATTTAAACTGTGTTCTTATACTAAACTGAATTCTTTGAAATAGAACTGATTATTTGCATAAAAAATGGATTTGACATTAAATAACCTACAAAGGTTGATATACCATAAAACCCACCCACCCAACCAACCAACTTAAATGTATTCACGAATACAACTGTTGTAGGAGAGTGGTTAGCATAATAGTTATCAGCATGGAAAAGGGATTTAGCAAGTAGTGTTCAAGTTCCATCTGAGACAGTTTGTGTCTACTTCAAATTAATACCTCTTGGAAAAATGTGAATTGGTATCTTGTCTTTCCAGCTTTGGTTTAAATAGTAAAGTATATAGGGTTTGGCAAGTTATGAGAATCAGTACTCAGTTGTATAATGAGCTGAGTTGGGTTCCAAACTGAACTCCAGAAGAAGGATAATTATTTATGGTACACTGGAGTGTCCTATCATGGACAAGTCCATTCCCTGGATCGTGATTGGCTGCTGCTTCATGAGTGGAAGTCTAATTGTATAAATATCAGCTGCAATTTAGTATTGTTGCAGGAACTGTATTAGGTTACAGCCTGTTTTATTTTTGTCTGCTAACTGGACACTAGTTGGGACGCCTATGCCGGTAAGTGTTATTACTGTTATTATTCTACCAGGTAGATTGGGCTCTTCTGCCTTGCTTGGTTACCAGTCTTGGAGAAGGGCAAGTCTGTGTTCAGAATCAAGCTGAAGTGAGTCCCTAAAGCAGGCTTGTGTCTTCTTGTCTCCTATGATAACAGGAATGATATCTTTAGGTTTTTTTCTTAGCTATTCTTGTTTTTATATGGTTCAGTTGATGCTTGGCACAAAGCCACCAAATTTCAGCTGGGATTGAACTCAATTCTTGGCCATTGGCATAATAAGTAAAGTATTCACCAATGGTCTGTGAGACCAGAGTTCAAGACTCAGAAAATGGTACTTGATGCAGCCTTGCTTAACAATCAGCATTATAAAGTAAGGATCCAAGGGCAAAGTGGAGCAATCCAGGGAATGGAGTAGTGCTCTCCCCAATACCTTGGTGATGTAGTAGCTATTGAAAAGGGAGCCTTTGAATCACCCTCGATTAAGGCCACCAACTTATTGAGTCAGTAGTAATGAGTTGTGTGACCAGCTTTCTTACCATTTCTCCATACTCTTTTGCATTATGTGTGCCTTTAAACAGCAACTCTTCATTTATACAGGTTCATTTGCCAGCTATAGATTAGGAATTATTTTTTAGTTTTTTATATAACAATTCTTGCTTTAATACTATTGAATATAGGCCAGGGATGAGGAGTCTGTGGCCTTCCAAAGCTTCACTTTGGAATATATATGTATATATATATATATATATATATATATATATATGTTAAGTAATTTGCTAACCGTAGTTGAGGATGACCCAAAGGCTCCTTTTTCAATAGCTACTACACAAAGGTGTAGAGAAGGGTGTTACTTCTTTCCCTAGATTGTTCCACTTATCATTGATTCATACTTTATAACGCTGAGTGTTAAGTAAGGCTGCATCTAGTAACATTTTATGAATCATTGGTATGACTCAACCAGGGATTGAACCCCAGTCTCCCAGACCATTGGCAAACACCCTAACCATTATGCCTATTCCAGGAAAAGGAGTAGCACCTTGGTGTAGAAGCTATTGAAAAGGGAGCCTTTGGGTTTAGACAGCTTTACATAAGGCAAATTTATTATAGATTATATATTAAAAATGTTGGCTGTTTTGTTCTAAATTTTAGAAGGTGACAGACTTACATATAGATTACATATTAAAAATTATATATATATATATATAATTTTGTATTAAAGAATAGATTAATTAAATAAATAAATGATAATATATAGAATAGAATTATAAAATGATAATAGCAACAACAATAATAATAGAAATGAAAATAATAAATTTGATATAAAAGAATAAATCAATGATCAAATTACAAAATTAATACAATGTAGCCACATAAATAACCCTAAAGTATAAACTAGATCACCCTTCCCAGAATGCCTCACAAACTAGATCACTCTTCCCATCATACCTCATACAACAGTATATAATTAAAACAGAACAGAGTAAATGAATTAACAAATCACAAAATTAATACAATGTAGCCACATAAATAACCCTAAAGTATAAACTCAACCTCCTTTCCCAGAATGCTCCACAAACTAGATCCCCCTTCCTATCATGCCTCATACAACAGTATATAAAAGGACACTGTTTTTAATCATGCTTATTGGTTATGGTTGTTAGTGTAGGTTGTCATAACTACAAAGTCAACAAATATCCGTATAAGAAAGATGGGGGTGAGGAGAGAGAGAGCAAGAAAATGGGAAAGATGTTGACAATAATTCATTTTTTGAAAGGAAGTTGGTCATTATTAATTTTTTAGCAGATATTACTGGCTACTGACCACCGGCTAGAATTTACAACTGACCATTGGCAAGCTGCTTCTTTAAAAAAAAAAAAAAAATCTTTTTCCGATTGCTATGGATACTATTAGATTAATACATGCAAATTTGTATTACATAAATGTCTGTGTGTTTGTATGTTTGTGTGTGTATCCTTCACCTTTTACCATCAGTCAACAATTTTTAATATGTAATCTATAATAAATTTGCATTATGTAAAGCGGTCTGTGTGTATGTGAGTCCTCCACATTCTATCATCTTGTCTATTATACATTTGCATTATTATATCTGTGTCCCCCATCCTTTATCATCAAGAACAAAACATTCAACATTTTTTAGACAAATTAATATAATAATGTGTTATTTAAATCTGTGTGTGTATCCTTTCACCTTCCTACATAAAACAGTTGACATTTTTTATACGTAATGATACTTCTATACTACAAGGTGTCTCAAAATAGATGCAATCCTTTAACATGATAATGATTTATTACTGAGACATTTCTCCATGTCAGCTGGTCTGAGTTTAAACTAGATCTGGATTCTGTCTGGATACAGCTGAAAATCCTTCTTTAAGATTATTTGCAATGATGCACGTGAAAGACAAAGTTCTTGGGAATGTCTTCAGAGGGACTTTTTCAAACCCTTTCCGACAGAATCTCTCACCCCATCTATAAGGACATCTTGGAGTCAACTTCCTGACAGATTTGGGATTTTCTGCTTTCTTGCTGAAGTTGTGTTCTGACACTGTGAATTAGAATTTGTGTACCCAATGATAAATTTGGCTTTTCTGGGGAAAATTGTTAAAGTTAAACTTCCTGCAAAATTCTGCTTTCACAGTTTTGAATGATTTTTCTCTCCAAATAAAAGTGACACAAATTATATCTTCCTTTCTTGTCCAAGGCATTGTGATCGAGGATTAATAGGTATTATGATATACTATTTTCAAATCTGAAACAAAAAAGAACACAACATTATTATTAGTAGAGTTATTAGCAGTCACATGGGTCCCATATATATTGAGACACCCTGTATTTAATATTTCAATGTGTATTATAGGGAGTAGAGTCCCTGTGGCCTAATGGTTAAAGAGCCAGACTGCAGCCTTGAAGTAAGCAAATTCAAACTCCACTTACACTATTACATTCACTTTTGGACTAATGCCCTTAGGAAAGGCATACACCCTCTTATCCCCTCAGTTATAGGTTAAATAGTATCACTGCTGTTCTTCAACAAGGATGTTTTTGGCATTAAATAACTCACAAAGGTTGATATACCATTAAACAAAACAAAAGAAAACTAAACCTGTGTACTATATTTACTAACAAACAACATTTATCTGGGTAATGGTGATACATTATTTGTTTAGGGATTTTTAAAAGGTTTAACAGACATTGGTATAATGGTTAGAGTGTTCACCAATGGCCCAAAGACTCAAAAAATGGTACTTGATGCCTCCTTGCTTAACACTCAACATTATTAGGTACAGATCAAGGGTAAAGTGGGTCAATCCTGGGAAAGGAGTTGCACCCTCCCTTACACCTTAGTATAGTAGCTATCGAAAAGGAAACCTTCAGGTCACTCTTGACTACGATCGCCAACTTAATAAACAATTCTGTTGTCTCATTCATTTTTCTTTGATTTTTTAAAATTTTCCTACATAAGTAATTTTTTGAGGACTTTAATAATAAAATCTTTTTGGTGTAGACATAAAAAGAATTAATCATAACTTCTTAACTCTGTCTTCTCACTTGTTTATTTAACCCTGACTTGGCGTCCAGACAAAACTGTCATTGTTTTTACATTTATTGTAACATTATTAGAACAAAGCAGTGCTGGAGAAGCAGGGACGAACTCATAAGAGATGTACTCTTATGGACCCCCACACATGGCCGTGCAAAAGCAGGACGACCAGCACGAACATACATTCAGCAGCTATGTGAGGATACGGGATGTTGTCCTGAAGACCTACCTAGGGTGATGAACGATAGGGAGGAGTGGCGAGAGAGGGTCAGGGATATCCGTGCTACCAGCGCGACATGATGATGATGATTAGAACAAATGTGAAAATTGAGTTTTTGAACATTTTGTATATATTTCACGATAGATTCATTTTTGTTTCTATCTAAATATATCAAGCTATGTCCAGAGTAGAAAATTCATATTGATTTTGAGAGAGTCATTGTTGTGTAAAGGTTATGGGTTAAATAGTACCATCGCTGTCATTCTAAAAGGATGGCTTCGGTATTAAGTAACCCATGAAGGTTGATTTGCCATTAAACAAACAAACCAAACAATCATGTGGATTTAGTATAAGGACAAAAAGAAATAGAAAAAAAAATGTTTTGCAGAAAATATTGTGTACATAGAAATCTTTTATAAATAAGAGAACTTTTATTACAACTTAATTTTCTCAGTTCATAGAATGGATATTTAGCTAGTATATATATAAAAAAAATTCAGATCAGTTATGAATTCATTACATTCATATTATTAATCATATTATTAATCATTAACTAGAAAAAGTTCCCTGGTTTTAACAGAGACCAAATTCTCGAGAGGTTACAGTAATTAATGCCTTTATAAATATATACAAGGTTTATCATTATTATAAACTAGTAATATTTACCCATATTACATATGAGTTGTAAGATGGTCATTATTAAAAATAAAGGATGTAGAATTACTTTTAAAATTTAGGATAATTATTCGTGAGTAATACTTAACCATATTACACACAGATTGTAAGATGGTTGTTATTAAGAATAAAGGATGTAGAGTCACTTTTATTAATTATATATATATATATATATTTATAATTATATTTAAAAGCCATTTTATCCAGGTTTTTTAATACTTTATTTCGTATAGGTTACTGTTCTTGTCTACACAGAGCATAGTGTACAGAAGATGGCTTTGGGTTCATTCGGTGATCATAGATATCCTTGAAAACTAAAATTTGAAAAATAATTTAAATAAATATTTAATTTTATAATTTCCCAGACTTAGAGTGGGAGTAATATAAACCAGTTTTTTTTTGTTTTTTTTAGATATATTTATATATATTTTTACATTGGGTTTCTAAGCACTTTTGTCAGTCAGGTGTTGATTGAGATTTAAAAAAATCCCCTCTTAGCAGCTCAAAAGAGTTCATATTGGAACTCTCATAGCAATCAGCAAGAGAAAGAGTGTGTTTGTAGGTCAGGTGTTGGTTGAAATAAAACAAATTCCTTCTTAGCAGCTCAACACCTGACTGCAACAAAGAGATTCTAAAGTCATGTGGGGAAAGAGAGAGCCATTTGAGCCAAAGATTACCTTGTGAATGAGTAAGCCCTAAAAGACAGACATCCTTTTACAGTGTGGGGGACACTAACATATAGAAGATGAAAGTCAAATCCCACGTACAAACCAGTCCGAGCTGGATCACCTCACATACATTCATGCCTGGAGAAGTTTTAAATTAACAATTCCTAAAAGTTAAAAACATTCGTAGGCATGAACTTAGTATTTCCTGAAAGTTTGGTTGAAAAAAAATGATGGAAAAGTAAAATAAAATTTTGACTTGTATTTTCTTTCATATTTCAATTTTAGTTGATTTTTTTTTTAAATATTTTTATTGCTCCTTACTTTCAGCATAATTTCTAGAAATAATGAGTTGAATGGATTGTGATAGAAAAAAGGTACAAAAATAAAAAGATGAAGAAAAATACGAGGCAAAATTAATAATATATGCTGTTCCTTAGTGTTGTAGAAATAACCATTTGCACTAATACTCAAGAAAGGCATGAATCCATCTTTTTTCCCAACAGTAACAGATAAAATTGTAAGGCAGAGTAAGCTCTCTAGCCTTGGTAAGTAACCAGTCTAGGAGAAAGATAATTTTGAATTTAAACTCAAGGGTCAGCATGGCAGGATAACATCTGTTACTCCTCATATCTTACAGTCCTTACAAAATGTCTAAATTCTGCAATAAGCGAAAAAACAAAGGCTGATGTGATGATGATGATGATGCTGGTGATGGTGCATTCAAAATGACTCTAGACATTCCTGTTAAACATCGTACATTGAAAATGTTGCCCAATTTTAAGCACATCAGGAAATGTGGTCTGCATTCTTTATTCTTTTTTTTTTTTTTTCTTTCCGTTACTTTTTTTTTTATTCATATTCATCCTTTTCCACTGGACATTAAAGTTATGTATAAAATCTCTTTTCCTATTTAACAAAAACCTGTTAATGTTTAATAGACTCTTTATCTGACTGATGATTTTTACCACCAAACATGTCTGAGGTCAATCACCTACTGAAACAAATAAAGATCAGATGATAAAATAAGAATAAAATCATGTTTAACTTCTTAAAAATTCAGATACAAACACATAGAAATTATAGCTAACAAAGTTCTCAAAACTTTCTCCTATATATATATATATATATATATATACACAAACCTATGATTTAATTTAATTAGGTACAGTAAAAAATAAACAACAATAACTATATATATATATATATATAGTCATTCACAGACAGACTGTTTTGTTGTATCATAACTCTTTGGTGTGGCTAGACATGCGAGATGCTTCAAGTTGGGATTGAAACCCAGCTAATTTTACATCAGACTGATAACACAGACAAACACACACACACACATATATATATATATATATATATATATCGTCATTCACAGACAGACTGTTTCATTGTATCATAACTCTTTGGTGTGGCTAGATATGTGAGATACTTCAAGCTGAGATTGAAACCCAGCTAACTTTACATCAGACTGATAACACACACACATATATATATTTATATATAAAATTTCCATTTTAGCAAAATATCATTTTTCCTGAATAATTTGACACTTAATTTCAATTAATAATAAATTCACCTTTATTTTGAATCACTTCTTGCTATTTATCAGGTAGCTTGTTGATTCCTCTCAATTAAAATTCAACTAATTCAGACTTCAAAAAGTTTTCTGCAAACATTTTTACCAGATCTTCTAAAGAAAATCTTTTGTCATTCAGAACATTTTGTAGAGAATGAACAAGATGGAAATCACTTGGTGCAAGGTCTGATGAATATCATGAATGGGGTGGAATAGTCTAGTCTAAATCCATCATTTTTTCCTACGTGATTCTTGCGGGATGTGGCCTGTGATATCAGCGTTTCTCTGATTTATAAGTGTGGGGGTGTTTTCTTCGAAGATTTTCATGTACACATTGTAGCTGTTGAGAGTATAAGTCTTCATTTAGTGTCTGATTGCAGTTTTAAAAACTCAAAATGAAAAATACTGTAGTGATCCCATCATTCACATAGAATAGCTTTTCTTCTATGAATCTCCATCTTTGTGGTTGGCTGCGGAGATTCATCCTTGTCATTCCATTGCTTTTTGCATTGAATATTGTCATAAAATTAATTTTTCATCACCTCTAATGATATTTTTTAGAAACTGATCATTTCTCTGCTTTGAAAGAAAACTTTTCATAATGGATGTTGGGTATCGCCTACCTTTTCAGCATAATGAGCTGTTCCATCTGCCATATATGACAGTAGCGGAGATCAGTCTGATCTCAGTCTACGAGTCAGACCAGAAGAGCCGTTCCTATTGTTGAAGTATATCATTACTCTATCACATGTTCTTATTACTAACAGTCTCTCTCTTGTAAATACTCTTTTCCTGTAAATATAACTATTTTCCTCACATATCGTGGTTTGTCTTATTATTACTACTACTTGTGTTCATTAACCAGAACACAACAATGGATATTTAATCTTCCTTATTCTTCACACTAAGTGTATGAGGAATCCAAATGCCTAGCTTGCTCAATTTTTCTATCTTTTTCAAGTAGCGGCAGATTGTGTATTGGGATGTATTGAGATCAAGTCCTAATTGCGTATTGGTCATACAAGGCTTACTTACTCTTTCATACTGAAACAAGAACCACAACCACAGTGTTTGACTGGTCAGACAACTTGCACGGTTAAACACATTCTTATAGAATGCAGAGCTTTAGCTGTCATCAGAAAGCGATTTTTTAAAGAGAATAGTTTAACCGATTTGTTCGAAAACGTCAAAATGGATGACGTTCTGTCCTTCTTGCAAGAGACAGGGTGGTATGAAAAAATGACGAATTAAAACCGGTTAATCATGTGCAAACAAATGAAGTCCTGCTCATAGAAAATTTTACCTAAGTATTCATTCAGAAATCTTTGGTTGAATGTATATACATATAGGCAGAATTTGGCATTAAATAACCTACAAAGGTTGATATGCCATAAAACCCAAACAACAAGCCAACCAAATTGAGTACTTTTACATGGATTGCATTTACTAATTTCCTTAAAGTATCTTGATCAAGGTCTGATGAGTATCCGAGTCTGGGTTAATTTCTAAATGACATATCACCAGAATAAAGGGCGGTGTCTTCATGGCGTAATGGTTAAAGCGATGAACTGAGGAATCATAGTAAGCAAGTTTGTACTCCAGTCGCGCTATTACGTTCACTTTCGAGCAAATACCCTTTGGAAAGGTATGAACCCTCTTATCCTCCCAGTGTTATATAGTCACATATGTAGATTCACATCTACATATATGCACATATATATGTAGAATAATTCACAGCGACACAACGATAAAGACGCATGAAGGAAAAGCAGGAATGAAGACACAGGAAGGAAGACGCAAGAGGGAAAACGCAGGAAGACTTCTTTACAATTATATTTACCTCTCACTTTATTTGTAAGGTTTGAAAAGGGTTACGCAAGGTTTGCATGTGAGAGGGTGCTGGAGACTGAACATAAACTTCATATTTTGACCCCACTGTTATGACCGTCATGTTGTGTCTTTCTTGTTCTCCTGATGTTGGGGTCAACTCCATTGGGGCTTTCCGAGGGCCCCCTCGGTCGGGTGTGGCCTTCCCTACCACATCTCGTCTCTAACTCTCTGGACGTCTGCTGGCAACTGCATCGGGGGTTTTCCGAGTGCCCCCTCAGTCGGGTGTGGCCTTCCCTACCACATCTGGTCTCTACTGTCTGGAAGTCTGCTGGAAACTACTCTGGGACCCAAACTCAACTGAGTTAAATAATAACTCAACGCCCACACGATCGTCCACTGGATCTTTGAAATCGAATGTTTAATCGTCATCAAGCGGAAATAACTGTCATGCAGTTCAGAGGTTACTCTCTTCCGGTGCATCACTGTAGTGGCACAATGGGACCTTCACCTTGTCCCATATCATAAGCCTTAATCCGCCCACGCGATCTCTTTCGATTACTGGCCATTGGAATGTGTCACTTCCTTCCGGTGTATTACCTTGGAATAGTATTTTTGGGCCGGGTCGAAGGTCAAAATATAACACCAGCTATGGGTTAAATTGTACCACTACTGTTCTTTCTAGGAGAATGGCTTTGGCATTAAATAACCTACAAAGGTTGATATGCCCTTAAACAAAGAAACCAAACCAAACCAGAATTAAACTTTGAAATTTTGCCACTGAAACTGTACTTACCCTAAACTGAATTGTTATATATAACTGAATAGTTTGAAATAAAAATGTTTTTGACAATTAAACTGTATACTCATGCTAAATCGAATTGTTTTAAATAGAACTGATTATTTACATAAAAATGGATTTGGCGTTAGATATCCTACAAAGGTTGATATGCCATAAAACCAAACCAAACCAAATCCTATATATTCAATATATATGTATAAAGAGGATTAGGCATTGAATAACCTACAATAGCTGATATGCCATAAAACCCAACCAAACCAAATTATATATATTTATTATATATGTATAAAGAGGATTTGGCGTTAAATAACCTACAAAGGTTGATATGCCATAAAACCAAACCAAACCAAATCCTATATATTTAATATATATGTATAAAGAGGATTAGGCATTAAATAACCTCCAATGGTTGATATGCCATAAAACCCAACCAAACCAAATTATATATATTTATTATATATGTATAAAGAGGATTTGGCATTAAATAACCTACAAAGGTTGATATGCCATAAAACCAAACCAAACCAAACTTTGAAAACCAGTTTCAGATTTCAGCCAGTAATGATATTTTGGTCATAAAAACTACAAATTTTCTTTGCAGTTTCTGGAGAAATGGTCGATTTTAGTGAATCATTTATTTCCTCAATTGCTAAAATGTAGAAAAACTCAAAAGATGTTTAGTCTGAAGAAGTTTTTCTATGAATAAAGAATGAAATATTACCACTAAACCCGTTGTAAGTGTTTGATTTATTCACTTTTTCCACTTATTTTTAGCTGTTTCTGTCATGTTTTTGTTATTGCTTGTTAAAGTCCCCCAGCATTAAATATTGAATATACACTTTCAGTTCTTCAATTTTAGAAGCATTTAATCATTGATTAAATTCACTCTTTCACAAATAAAAGAAGAATGACTGATGAAGGTGTTCTTTAATCAGGTAATTTCTGGTTGCATTTTAAACATTGGAAGTTTGAAGTACGGAGTTACAACTTTATTTCAAAGAATGGACATTATTTATGACAACCCAAAATACACACACACACACACACACACACACACACACACACATATATATATATATATAAAATAATGAATAAATATATATTAGATATATATATATATATATATATATATATATATATTTAATTCATGTATATAGACTGCGACCCTGAGTTTCATGGAGTTTTTTGAGAAAACAACTATCATCAGGCTGTTAAGAAAATTTGAATGAATCAAAAATCGGAAATCGAAAAAATTTGAAAAAATACAGACAAAAAACTGTTGAGAATTTGTATAAAAGTTTGTGTGGTTGTAAGTGTGTGAGTGTATGTGGGTGTGTGTGTATGTGTTATAGTTACGTATGGATGCCTGTTTTTATGAGTTTAAGTCAGGCTACAAACGCAGCACGTTGAGTAAGCAGATATGAATTCGTGAGTGTATCTTAATATTTCGTTACATTATATTTTATTTTTGTATGCGTAGGTGACTATAGCTAGGGAACAAAACATCATCACTGCATGTCTAAAGAATATATATATAAACATTATCAAATTGTACTGCTGGTATGGATTACCTTAACCCTCTCTTGTTATCCCTCTCTATCATCCATCATTCTTGGAAAGTCATCTAAGCGGCATCCAGTGTCTGTGCAGAGCTGATGACTATAAATTTCTGTTAGTTATCCAACACTCTGAGAGCTGTTTTGAACAAGTCCCGGAAACAGCACCTGACAAAACAGTAGCTGTATGGCCACTTGCTTCCCAGCATACAAACCATCCCAACCATCCCAGTAAGGGGAACAAAACATGCTGGACAAGCAGTGATGAAGTCATTAATGAAGTTCTCCTTTGGACTCCAACACATGGACACACCAGGGTTGGCTGACCAACAAATATATAAATACATATGTGTATATAGTGAAATGAACAAATTACAAGAATGTTTTTTTCTTTAACCAGAAGAGTGCTCGACTGCTAGTCTGTAGAGCATGATTTAGAAGAATGATATGCAATAAAATTGTGTTTTGGAAAAAATGCCACAGAAACGTATGGAATGCTTCAGACTGCTTTTCGACCATCTTGCATGAATTGAGCATCAGTTTTTGAGTGGCATAAAAGATTCAAGGAAGGAAGGAAGGAAGGGAGTCTGTGAGGGATGATGAAACGTGTGGGAGAAGTAAGGAAGTCAATACACCAGAGTTGATTGGCCAAAGGTTTAGGGTTACGGTTACTATGTTGAGGTTTTAAGGGAGTTCAGGGAGAGATTCCATCGGAAGAGGCCAACACTCTTCAAATCGGGTCAGTAGCATTTCCACCAGGACAATGCACCAGTTCACAATTCTATCCTTGTCACAGACAATTTGACCAAGATGGGCATCAAGACAGTTCCTCACTTCCCCCCCATAGTCCAGACCTTGCTCCCTGTGATTCTGGAGGAGATTACTTCGAAGGGGACTCGAGTTTTATGTGTGTACTATCAATAAAAGTGCCCATATGAAAAAAGTTTGGAAACTTATTTAATGATCTTCGTAATTCTCACTACAGAAGAGCCTCCTAGTAATGTTTCCACATATTAACATTGAATTAATCAATAGGCAGCCTGCAGAAAAATGTCTTACATTGAGCTACTTATTGAAAAAAATGTCATTCTCCATGTGTACTGTTGGAAACAAAAATTTTGCTCTGCCAGCAAAAGTGATCCTCGTACAATAACTCAGGGAGAAAGATTGGGGGGTCAGTCTAACTTTGTGGCATAACAGCTGTCATGGATTATTTGGAGAAGAAAGGAGTAATAAAAGAGAAGAAAAAAAAACCCTGAAAATATGCAAACCATATATTTCCAGAAGATGACATAAAATATCAGAAACACATGTTGAAGAAAATTAAATAACTTAAAAACAAATCCCCTCAGACCTTTTTATTTTAAAATATCTACTTTTTTCTCTCATTGGACTGACAAAAATTTTATTCATACATATATTTTTTTCTGTTCTTTTCTTTTGTTATTTTATGCAAGTGCTCAGTTTATATATATATATATATATATATATATATATATATATATATATATATATATATATTATCACCCATAAATATTAAACTTTCTGATCAATTCTTTTTATAAAAAATTAATTTACTTCTAAACAACGAATACCAGGATTTTTTCATTTCTAGCAATATATCATGAAATCAAAATGGATATTGGTTGGTTGGTTTTTATGGCATATCAACCTTTGTTGGTTATTTAATGTCAAATCCATTTTTATACAAATAAACAGTACTATTTCAAACAATTCAGTTTAGCACGAGTACACAGTTTAATTATTAAAAACATTTCTATTTCAAGCTATTCAATTTAGTCAAACAATTGTAATTCAACCAATTCAGTTTAGTATAAGTATAGATTTTGTTTATACACAGTTAAATATCAAAATAGTTCTCTTTTAAACAATTCAGTTTAACATAAGTATGCAGTTTAAATATCAAAACATTTCTATTTCAAGTAATTCAGTTTAGCATAAGTATGTAGTTTAGTTCAATTTGACCCATAGATAGGAGCCTATCAGGTGTTATCACTCCGGGCTTGAGTAGACCTGGGCACAATGGCAGTGAAGGCGTACTCTGTATTCCCTAAAGCTCCAGCATTACAGGAAGAACTTACTTGCATCAGCTCTGTGCAGACACCGAGTGTAGTTCGGGAGACCTGCTTGGAATGATGTATGATAGGGACAGATGGAAAGAGGGAGTAAGGGAAATTAATGCTGTCGGCATGCACTTGATATTGATAATGATGATCTAACACAGTCTTTTTATATTTTTCAGTATCTATTTCAGTCTATTCCTTGCTATCAATCAATCAATATCATTCTATCCATCTCAGTCTGTTTATTTGTTTTTTACATTGTATAGGAAGAAAAAAAGGCAAAATGGAAACCTACACAATGGTGCTGCATGCTGTTCTAAACAAATCCTTAAAGCAGCTTCATACAAAACAACATCTGTACAGCCACTTACTGCCCATCTCACAAACTATCCAAATAAGACATGCTCTACAACATTGAAACTTTTAACTGAAAATGAGAATGTGTAGCAGTCCAAAAAGCTAAACATTGTTAACTTGTTAATAGTAGTCCATGTGTAGACTTATGCATATGTTAAGATTGCTTTCACTAAATGAGATGTTGCTACCGAGGTATGTGAACTGGTCAATTTAACTTTATATTGTTGTTTTGGACAAAGTTTTTGGTCTAATCGATACTGCTATATGGAGCACTACTTGGACGCTAACTAAACGGCTGAAGAAGCTAGACAGCAATTACACAAGAATGTTGCAAGCAATATTGAACAAGTCCTGGTGGCAACACCCCACAAGACACCAACTATACGGCCACCTTCCTCCCATCACGAAAACTATCCAAGTTAGACGAACCAGACACGCAGGACACTGCTGGAGAAGCAAGGACGAGCTCATAAGTGATGTACTCCTATGGACCCCCGCATATGGCCAAGCAAAAGCAGGACGTCCAGCTTGAACATACATACAGCAGCTATGTGAGGATATGGAATGTAGCCCTGAAGACCTGCCAGAGGCAATGAATGATAGGGAGAAGTGGCGAGAGAGGGTCAGGGATATCTGTGCTAGCGGCACGATATGATGATGATGACACATTCATATTTTTAGTTTCATTTTCAATGTTGTAGAATTTGGTAATAAATAATTCCTAATAATATCAGTTTTGATAGTATGATTTTCAATTTGATAAATTTTAATTAGTCACAATAAGAGATTAACAATTACTATTAATAGAAGAATTATAACGATATATTATAATAAAAGTGATGTGATAGACAGAAGGTTTATTTTTACATAGATCTTAGTAATATATTTTTTTCTTTCCTAAAAGAACTTTAGATTACTTATGTTAGGTAGGAAATAAACACCCTTTTGCAAATTATTTGTATTAGATAAGAATACTTAAAAGCATATGACTATGGGCAAATTATTTGTATTAGATAGGAATATTTGAAACCATACGACTGTGGGCAAATTATTTGTATTAGATAGGAATACTTGAAAGCATATGACTGTGGGCAAATTATTTGCATTAGATAGGAATATTTGAAACCATATGACTGTGGGCAAATTATTTGTATTAGATAGGAATACTTGAAACCATATGACTGTGGGCAAATTATTTGCATTAGATAGGAATACTTGAAAGCATATGACTGTGGGCAAATTATTTGTATTAGATAGGGATACTTGAAAGCATATGACTGTGGGCAAATTATTTGTATTAGATAGGAATACTTGAAACCATATGACTGTGGGCAAATTATTTGTATTAAAGTTTACACAATGATATATTTTTAAAAAATACTTATAAAAAAACAACTTCCACAAAAAATATAATGAAAAAAATCAAATACCATCACCAATTTATTTCAAAAACTCAGTCGGCATTAAATGACCCTTTGAGGTTGATATGCCATAAAATAAAACAAAAAAAATTTTTGTATTAGATTGGAATACTTGAAACCATATAACTGTGTTCAAATTATTTGTATTAAATAGGAATATTTGAAACAATAAAATAGTGTGCAAATCATTTGTATTAGATAGGAATACTTGAAACCATATGACTGTGGGCAAATTATTTGTATTAGATAGGAATACTTGAAACTATATAACTGTGTGCAAATTTATTTGTATTAGACAGGAATACTTGAAAGCATATGACTGTGGGCAAATTATTTGTATTAGATAGGAATACTTGAAACTATATAACTGTGTGCAAATTTATTTGTATTAGATAGGAATACTTGAAAGCATATGACTGTGGGCAAATTATTTGTATTAGATAGGAATACTTGATATCCTATAACAGTGTGCAAAAACATTCTTAAAAAATAACTACACAAAAAAAGTCAATATAAATATACAATGAACACAATTCTCTAAATTTTAGGCTTAAGATAACCATAGACAGGTTGACATGCCATTAAAATCAATCATTTCTTGTACCCCTCCTCTTTATATGTGTTCAGTCCTTTCACATATTGGAATGAATTCTCAACTTTTATCAGGGTTAATTTAAAACGCAATGAAATTTCCTTTTCATTTGTAAGAATTCTTTCTTTTCCTATTTTCTATTGTCTCCGTAAAAAACAAAAAAAAACCTTCTCTCTGTCCAATAATAACAATAAGCTTAACAGGAAAGGATTGTTATACACAATAAATTTGGAACTATTACTGTTAAGTGACCTAACTTAGCGTTTGCTTAATAAATTCATTCTTACGGCTGCACCTTTTTCAGTCGGCATAAAAATAAACTCTCTGCTATTCTTACATAAAAAAGAAGAAAAAAAAACCCACATTAGTCTTATCACAGTTTCGTGAATATTTGTTCTACTTAAGTATTTTGGATTTAACTTGAGAGAAAATTAACTCGACTTGAAAATGACTCTTCCTTCAAGGTGAGTATGTGGTAACAAGCCTAAGTTAGCACTTAATTGTATTCTGAACTGCCCTTCTCTTAGACTGGCTGCCCTACTAAGGTTAGAGAACAGAGTCTATCCTACTATTTTACACATGGTACCTACCTTACGGACTATAATGAACTCTTTCCTATTACTATGAATACCGGGAGAATATTCATCTCGGTGTTAAGTGTTATGGTACCTACCTTACAGATTATAATGAACTCTTCCTATTACTCTGAATAAGGGGAGAATATTCATCTTGGTGTTAAGTTAACTCCAGCCTAACACTTTGGCAGTTAGACTTATGCTGTATTTATACTTTCGTTCAATATACTTGTTTCACGTAATCCCGAGTTTGTGTCTTTCTTCCGGACATTTTACTGGTCCACAACACACATAGTTCCCCATTCGATGCCATTAACCTTTTTCTCAATTCACTCATGTATTATTACCCATGGTTTGTGAAACATGAGACTAATGGGCCTTATTCTGTCATACTGACCCATGATGTGTTGGCAGAAGGTTTGAATTTAGAGTTGTGCTTCTCCTAAGCTTGTTATCCTAAAGAAAGAGTTCTGTCTACCCTCTATTTTACCCATATCTCGAGAGGAAGAAGAGATGGATTTACTCGTATATCTTCCCCAGGACATTAATACAAAATGAAATGCAAACAGCCTCATCTGGGATTTGAACTAAGTTCATCCCTTTTAATTTTCCTAGGTGATAACCATTCATTATGACTGATGCTTCCTATATATATATATATATATGTGTGTGTGTGTGTCTCTCTCATATATATGTATATACATAAATGTGTATATATATATATATATATATATATATATATATTAATTATGTGTGTGTGTGTGTATGTATATATATATATATATATATATATATTATTCGGTCCAGTTAAACAGGAGTTGGGAGTAATTCCATCAGGACAAAAAAACCATTCAACGGTGAACATTTAAATTTTCCTGGTAGAGAGCTCAATGTAACCGACATTACAGAGTAATAATTTCTTTAAGAAAAACAAAACTGGTCACATTAGGATTATAAATTTATTTCCATCCTGTTATGTGTTTTTGATATAAATCAAAACATAAAAAAAATTAACAAGACTTCTTCAGATCATATGGATCTATATATATATATATATATATATATAGTCTATTGTCATGGATGACGCGGAGAACGTCAGACTTGCAAAAGCGAGTGCCACTTTTGGCTGACTCAACAGGAATTTGTGAAATCGGTGAGGCATGTCAGAGGCAACCACAATCACAGTATATTGAGATGTCATTCTTTCCAACCTTCTTTATGGCTGAGAAACATGGATTACTAATCAACAGCTTATGAAAACATTTAACCTCTTCCACATGACCTGTCTGAGGATGATTCTTGGCATCACATGGCAAAAACACATCCCGACACTGAAGTTTTAACTCAGGCTTCTCTTCCCAGCATCTACCCCATCTTGATGCAATCATAGCTTCATTGGGCTGGTTATGTTATCAGTATGAAAGATCACTGCTTCCTGAAGAAAATGCTCTATAGTGAACTGTCTGAGAGCAAGCGCTCCCATGCAGGCCAGAAAAAGTGCGTCAAAGACACAATGAAGATCTCTATGAAATTTTTCGGTATCACTCCTAATAGCCTGGAATATCTGACACAGGCATGAAATAGTTAAACATGGAGTGAAAGCCTGTGAAGCAAGAAGGAATGCAGCAACTGAGAAGTGCCAGAATTTTAGAAAAGGCACTGTCACATCAGCCCCTGCAGCCATCATTCCTTATTCTCACGGCCCAAGACTCTTCCCCACACAGATTGGCCTCATTAGTTATCTGTGCACACATGGATCCTGTTCTCAATCATGATTTTTCAAATGGTCCTTATTGACTACAATGGACAAATAATAATAATGTGTGTGTAAGTACATTCTCATAGAGGGAATGTAAATTGAATTACTATGACAAGAAAATCTGACAAACACTTGAGTACGATATATGGAAACACTGGACAACTGTTTTGACTCTATTAGGTCTCATCAGTAGTGTATACCATGATTTCCCCCACTGGAGATAGAACCAGCAACTACAGAATGCAGAGTTGAGAATCTACCACTGAGCCACCGATTCACATCGCACATAAGTGGTCGCTGGTTCAATTTCCTGAGTGTGTGTGGGTATATATATATATATATATATATATATATATATATTGCATGAGTATACGTATGTAAACATGTATTCATATAAATGTGTATGTTGATGTATATGTGTATATATATATATATATATATATATATATATAATATTGTGTGTTTGTATGTTCACACACACATGATGACAGATGATAGTTGTCTTTACCATCAAAATTCCAACTAGCATATCCTGATTAATGACTAAAAACATTATGTAAATTTAGATATGTGTAATAAAATAGCTTTAATCTCCATACACCTACGCAACGTTATAGCTTTGCACACACACACACAATTGTACATGAGGGTTTGTGCATGTACTTTCACTTTGAAACCAAATTCCAAATTTGCCTCTTCCTCCCACCTCCTTCCTCAGCCTTCTCAGGCAAATAGAAGAACAATTGACAATTCAAAGGAATGTTCATTGTTACAGCAATCAGATTTTGATGGGATTACCCTCTTTGCTAACAGAAATTTTCTTCTTAGAAAAAAAATAGATTTAGCTTCCTTGTAAATGTTTTTGACATTGTACTAAACAGAACCTAAACTTATCTTTTCATTAAACAGAAGACCAGCTCCTGAATCTATGTATCTAAATAAAAGTTTGTAACTCAAAATAAGTGTTTATTTGCTTAGGCAAATTATTTTCAGAAAATTTGCAAAATAGAGGAAATGTTCAAACAAATCAATTAATCATATACAAAAAAAAAAAAAAAAAAAAAATTAAAACAAAACCTGTTAATTCGCTCAGCCATTGTAAAACAGCATTGTACAACAGTATGAAAACAATAAAACACTCATTTTTAATAGGGGGGGGTGTCCTCGTGGCGTAATGGTTAAAGCGATGGACTGCGGAATCGTAGTAAGCAAGTTCGTACTCCAGTCGCGCTATTACGTTCACTTTCGGGCAAATACCCTTGGGAAAGGTATGAACCCCCTTATCCTCCCAGCTATGGGTTAAATAGCCCCACTACTGTTCTTCTAGGAGAATAGCTTTGGCAAAGTTTGATATGCTATTAAAACAAAGAAACCATGAAACGAATTATTATTTGTGGCAAAAATGTCACTCAGCCAGCAGAAGAGTTAGGACTTTTTTTTTAATTGTCCATATTTACCAACCCCTCTGCTCGGGCAGGATAAGACACAAGGTCAGTTTTTAAGCGGAGTTTAACAGGTTTGAATTCAGAGTTTTCCTTCTCCTTGACTAGTTGCCTCACCAAGGCTAAAGAACTCAGTCTGTCCTACTATTTACCCATAGCTGGAGAGAGAATAATTGGATTCATACCTTTCCCAAGGGTATTCGTGCTATGTGGACTTTTTTTTTAATTGTCCATATTTACCAACCCCTCTGCTCGGGCAGGATAAGACACAAGGTCAGTTTTTAAGCGGAGTTTAACAGGTTTGAATTCAGAGTTTTCCTTCTCCTTGACTAGTTGCCTCACCAAGGCTAAAGAACTCAGTCTGTCCTACTATTTACCCATAGCTGGAGAGAGAATAATTGGATTCATACCTTTCCCAAGGGTATTCGTGCTATGTGAAATGCAATCAGCCTTGTCCAGGATTTGAACTCGTGTCGCTGTGTCCATTTTCTACGACGATAACCATTACACCACGGGCACCTCCATTTTTTTTTTTTTTAATTGTCAATCATCATTATTATCATCAGTTTGGATTTGTATTATCCTTCATCTTCCCAATTTTAGTTGCTCTTTATTGCATCTCACTTGACACATCACTTCTGTAACACCAGGAACTTATTCTTGATTTTGATATAGACTAAAATTTTACCTTAAAGAGAATGCTAATAGTATTTGTCCGGGAAGTGGGGTCCTAACAACTGCTTCTAGGCAGTAGAATATACCGACTGCATCTCTGCAGAGAGGTGAGACACCCCTCTACAGAGATACACCACCAATGAGTGTCCTTGATATGACACTAAACAATCTGATGGTGTGGTTCCAGTAATGCTAAAGCTTTGGAGAATGCAAGGTAGTCCTTCATTGCCATCACTCCCAGGTCGACTCTGGCCCGGAGTAGAAGCACCTGATAGGGTCCTATCTATGGGTCAAATAGAACTAAACTACATACTTATGCTAAACTGAATTGTTTGAATTAGAACTGTTTGACTAAACTAAATAGCTTGAAATAGAAATGTTTTTGACGATCAAACTGTATTTATGCTGAAGTGAATTGTTTGAAATAGAACTGTTTATTTGTATAAAAATGGATTTGGCATTAAATAACCTACAAAGGTTGATATGCCATAAAACCCAAACAAACAAACTGAAAGAGGTTATTACAACCGAAACATTTAATATTGACTTTCATAATAAATTCATCAAATTTGGATTATTTGGTTTTCTACTTTTCTTCATATTGTCAGATTCAATTTCCTTATTTACTTCCACACACACACACACACACACACACACACACACACACACACACACATATAAAGATGTGCTTGTTTTTAGAACGCTACATATTCATATTTTTATTTATAGATTTCAATACTGTAGACTTTGGTAATCAATAATACCTAATAATATCTGTTTTTCATTTTATAATGTTATGATATTTAATGAATACATGTTTTTGGACAGTTTCATATACATATTTTTGGTTGCAAGATTTCAATACAGTAAAGTTTGGTCATAAATAATACCTGATAATATCTATTTTGATTTTATAATGTTATTATATATACTTGTTTTTCTTGTAAGGCTCCAATGCTGTAGAGTTTGGTCATAAATAATACCTAATAATATCTATTTTGATTTTATAATGTTATTATGTATACTTGTTTTTCTTGTAAGGTTCCAATGCTGTAGAGTTTGGTCATAAATAATACCTAATAATATCTATTTTGATTTTATAATGTTATTATATATACTTGTTTTTCTTGTAAGGTTCCAATGCTGTAGAGTTTGGTCATAAATAATACCTAATAATATCTATTTTGATTTTATAATGTTATTATATATACTTGTTTTTCTTGTAAGGTTCCAATGCTGTAGAGTTTGGTCATAAATAATACCTAATAATACATATAATTTTATCCTTAAAATAAATGCAATTTCTTTCTGTGGGTTATCGTTTTTAACATCAATTATCTTTTATTGCTTCTAGCTAGCCAATTAGAACCGAAGTGTCCTTGTTTAAGATGACATAACTGATTTGCCGATTCCACTTTGAAAATCAAATTGGGACCAAATTGATTGTGTCATTCAATTTTAATCTAGTCTTTTGTAATCTTTATGAATAATAAATGATTTTGTGCTGATATCGTTTAAAATTAAATTGATTAATTACTCAAATAAAAAGATTTTATAACCTAAAACTGGTAACAACCTTCACCTTTTAAGTGTTATCCAATAAAGAAGAGTGAGTAGTTATCAAGAATTTTATTATATTTTTCATTGGTAATGTTTGGTAAATTTAATAAATCAAAAATTCAATTTATGAAATAATTACTTTTTAAATAGGATGGAGGGTGGGGAGACCCCAGGATAGAGTGGCTAACATGCTAGACAGGGATATCCTAGGAAGTGAGTTCAAACTCCAGTCACATTATTAAGTTCTCTTTCAGACTGATACCCTTGAGAAAGGTATGAATCCCCCCTCCAAGCTATGGGTTAAATAGTACAACTACTGTTATTTTCTCCAGGCCATTGCCCTAATGAGTAGAGTGTTCATCAACGGTCCAGAGACCAGGGTTCAATCCCAGGGCGAGTCATACCAAAGACTCAAAAAATGGTACATTATAAGGTACAAATCAAGGGTAGTTAGTAAAGTTGGCGACCATAGTCAAGGGTAACCCGAAGGCTCCCTTTTCGATAGCTACTACACCTTATAATGCTGAGTGTTAAGCAAGGAGGCATCAAGTACCATTTTTTGAGTCTTTGGTATGACTCGACCTGGGATTGAACCCAGGTCTCCCGGACCAATGGCGAACACTCTAACTGCTAGGCCAAAGTGTAAAGTGGATTAATCCAAGGAAAGGAGTAGTGCTCTTCCCTACACCTCAGTGTAGTAGCTATTGAAAATGGAGCCTTTGGGATTCCCTCGTCTGCAGTCGCTAACTTACTTTACACCACTGTTATTTTACAAGGATTATTTTGGCATTGAATTACTCGTAAAGGTTGATATGTCATTTAACCAAACAAAACATTTTAAATATTGTTTACAAAAATAATTCAAGTTATACATAAAAAGGGATTTATTTATCTTTTGTTATTTGTTATTTTTTTTATCCATGTAGTGTTGGTAAAACCAATCCATTGGCCTAACTGGCTAATGGCCCATGGGACCGGGGTTTAATCCCAGGTCGAGTCATACCAAAGACTCAAAAAATGGTACTTGATGCCTCCTTGCTTAACACAGCATTATAAGGTATGGATCAAGGGTAAAGTGGAGCAATCCAGGGAAAGGAGTAGCGCCTTCCCCTATACCTTAGTATAGCAGCTATTGAAAAAGAGAACCTTTGGGTCATCCTCAACTATGGTCGCCAATTTTTTTAGTGTTGGTAATTTATGCTTATGTATGTGTGATAGTCATGGAACCAAGGTTACAATAAAGTGTCACATTTGGCTCCGTTACCAAGATAGTATCACATTTAGTACTGTGCACTCATAGTATCATATTCAGCATTGGTATTGGTGACAATGATAGTATTATATTTGGGACACGCATGCTATAGCAACATATTTGGTGCCCTAAGATGCGGGATTCGACCCTTAAAACCCATGGCAGACCCAAACGTAAAAACCACTACACAGACAAGCCAGCAAGACGTGGTTAATTTTGAGCCGGAAGGTTAAATACTCAACAAGCAAAGAGAGTGGCCAAGACAAAAATGAATAAAGAAAGAAATAGTGTGTGTGTGTGTGTGAAAAAATAAATGGAAAAGTGGATAAACTGGAACGTTGACAATGGATTCAAAAATTATATTTCATCTTTATTTTAGCATATCTTATCAGATTTACCAAATCTATCATTTCTCCATATATATATATAAATAATGATGGTTCAATGTCAGTGATAGAACATGGGTCTTACAACTATGTAGACTCTCACAGTCACCAAGCACTATTGACAGTGTCTGAGATATTTGTTGTACATCCCACCAACTGGACGAGTGCAGCACAAGGCCTTTTTTAATGTGGGTTCAGGCACAGAGCCATAGCCCAGACATGCCTGGTGGCTCCAAAAATGTCTTGGACCCTGTTGGGATTCCTCTAAAAAAAAAAAGGCTGCTCAAGCAATAAACCTAGCTCTTCTGGAGAGGGTTAGAGCCTGGAGATATGGCCCTCTGAGGCTCAAGGAAATATCAATTGCAACCAGGAGGTGCGAATGCTAAGCTTCCAAAACACTTGTGCCAAGCAAAAAGACACACCAACAGACAATGCTACCAGGCTTACTGACTGGTCCTGACTTATATATATATATATATATATATATATATATATATATAGAGAGAGAGAGAGAGAGAGAAAGAGAGTCCACCAAAGAATGTATACACACTTCAGGAAAGAAAAAAATCTGTATAAAATAAATATTTAACTTGTACGTTAAAATATTTATATTGATTTATTCCACTCCTTAGTGGACTTTGTGTGTGTGTATATATATATATATATACACACATACACACATATGTATATATATATGTGTGTATATATACATGTATATATATATACACACACACACATATGTGTATATATATATATATATACACACACACACATGTATGTGTGTGTATATATATATATATACACACACATACACACAGAGAAAAATTGCATAAAAAGTGTCTGGGTGCTGTTATTGTAGAGCAGGTATAAAACTTTAAACTATTTTGATATATCATCTTCAGACTGAAGTGTGTATGTTGATAAAAGATTATGATAATTGGTGTTTTATTTGTGGTTAGGGATACCCTGTTTTTTAAGGCTTTTGCTTTACACCTCATTGGATTAAAAATAGAGTTAGCTAGTGGTTTCCACAATGTGATAACTTTCTGGCACAGGTCACTGAGTCTGGGTCATTTTACACATAGGTATTGCCTCACCCCACCCTCATCACCTCTCCAACTTGACACCCAAGAGGTGAAGTTGGGAGATGGGGAATAATTACCAACCTTGTTTCTAAAAATAAACTTCTGGCTGTGTTCAAATTTCTAAGCCTTTTTGTTGGATAAGTCTGTCTTGTAGTCAATCTTGTTGGGGAAACCTACACTTGTACAGAGAAAATAACCCTGTGTGTGTAATTGTGTGTGTCCTCTTACACACTTGTAATGTAAATTTATATGTACAACTTACTTTTTTGTAATACTTCTCTCATTTTTCTATTTAGATTTGGCTTATGTAAAGTAATTTATGGAATATATATATATATATATATAAACATGAGTACCTAATGGGTCAGAGGATATCTACTTAGGTTTCACCTTTTTGGATCATTTGGATGAAGCTGGGTATCTGTCACATGCCCCACCGAATGAGCGAGTTTGGCACAAAGCCGTTTTTAAGGTGGGTCCGGACACAGGGACGCAGCCCACATGCATCCGACATTTGCCAAAAATACCTTTGGCCCCGTCGGCATTCCCCTTATTAGGGGCACCTCAGGTGCCAGGCAATAAACCTAACCCTCTATAAGGGGGTAAAAGCCTAGGGGGATGGCCCCCTGCGGCCGGAGGAAATCTCCAGACAACAAGCTAAACCTGGCCGGACCCGCACCCCATCTAGGCTCAGCCGACCAAAGTGCAACCTATAGACTGGAAAGTCAGCCCATGACTGTTCATAAAACAGGATGTAGCTGCCCAAAGAGTGTAGGACAAACTACATTTTATTGAATAAAAAAATCCACACAACCAAACAAAATTTACATAAATATACTACATTTTATTGATTAAAGCCACTCAGGAAAAAAAATAAATAGATAAAAAAAATTTTAAAAATAAAAAGTCCAACAGAGCACAGAGGGGGGCTTACTAACCAAGAAAACAATTCTTTCTTGTTTTCCAAATGTTAAGCACTTCAGATCTGTGATTAAGTAATTCTTTCAGGTTATTATAAGAAATAATATTTAATTTCTCAATACACAATTGCCAAAATTTATCACCCTCTTTGTGTTTCCGGCATTTTTTAAAACAATTTCCCATTTCAGTATAGGGTCTATGGCTAATTTTGTCTTGATCTTCCAATATAAATGAATACCAACAGAGTCAGAAAAAAAATCTACCTACGTTTCATCTTACTGAATCATCAGAATGAGAAATTCTTTTAGTCGTTTCTTTTTTGGTGGAATTTTTTTAAAAGGTTTGTGTAATATTTTTTCATTTGCAAATTGTTCTATCTGGGTTTTTTTTCACACAGTCAGAATTATAGAATAGGTATAAAAATCAAATAACATATATATATATATACACACATATTAAAAAGTCTTTTAAACATAGCAAATCTCAAGGAAATAAATCAATAATATATATATATATATATATATATATATATATATATAGTATTATTCGTTACAGTTAAACCAGAGTTGGGAGTAATTCCTTCAGGACAAGAAAATCATTCAGGAGCTGAATATTTAAATTTTCCTGGTAGAGAGCTCAATGTAAAAATAAATAGGTAAATAAAAAAACGGAAATTCAATAAAACGAGGAGGTAACTCTTTAAATCTCTTCCCCCCACCCCGTGTCTATTCTGTTTTATTTATCCATTAGATCTGAAGAAGTCCTGTTATATTTTTCTTCATGTTTTTTGTTCACACCAGAAACGAAAAACAGGATGGAAATAAATTTATAATCCTAAAATAACCGGTCTTTGGTTTTTTCTTTAAAGATATATATATATATATATATATATAAGTAATATCCAGTCAGCGTCCGAAGACAGTGGGTGTGGATTAGAATATATGAAGAATATCATATAAATCTCTAGGAGTGCTCGATGTATGGCTATTGTTACATCACTTATTCTCATACAGGTATATAATTCCACGTTTGCTGTTCCGCAACCTCAAGTCTAACATGTAAAAAGTCATCTAACAAGACATAATATTCTCCAGCGAAATAAATTTATAATGACAATTTAACCAGGTTTGAGTTTCCTTCTAATTGCATTATATATATACACACACACACACACATATTTCCTTTAGGTCTGCTATGTTTAAAAGGCTTTTTTTTTTCTTTCAGTTTTAAGAAAAATTACTTAAAAAGTGGGACCAAGTCATAATGAGGAAGTTCAGATTACAATATAATTATTTTCTAAGTTTTGCTTAATTGTGTCACAAGGCTGGATGTATGGCGCACCCAGTGAGACTTGAACTCACTAGTAATGGCTTGCTCACCATTACATTGTTATATTTTGACCTTCGACCCGGCCCAAAAATACTATTCCAAGGTAATACACCGGAAGGAAGTGACACATTCCAACGGCCAGTAATCGAAAGAGATCGCGTGGGCGGATTAAGGCTTATGATATGGGAAAAGGTGAAGGTCCCATTGTGCCATTACAGTCATGCACCGGAAGAGAGTAACTTCTGAACTGCATGACAGTTATTTCCACTTGATGACGATTAAACATTCGATTTCAAAGATCCAGTAGGCGATCGTGTGGGCGTTGAGTTATTATTTAACTCAGTTGAGTTTGGGTCTCAGAGCAGTTGCCAGCAGACTCCCAAAGAGTTAGAGACGAGATGTGGTAGGGAAGGCCACACCCGACCGAGGGGGACCTCGGAAACCCCCGATGCAGTTGCCAGCAGACTCCCAGAGAGTTAGAGACGAGATGTGGTACTATTTACCAACCCCTCCGCTCGGGCAGGATATGACACAAGGTCAATTTTTAAGCGGAGTTTAACAGGTTTGAATTCAGAGTTTTCCTTTTCCTAGACTAGTTGCCTCACCATGGCTGAAGAACCTAGTCTGTCCTACTATTTACCCATAGCTGGAGGGAGAATTATTGGATTCATACCTTTCCCTAGGGTATTAGTGCTATGTGAAATGCAATCAGTCTCATCCAGGATTTGAACTCGAGACGAGATGTGGTAGGGAAGGCCACACCCAACCGAGGGGGACCTCGGAAACCCCCGATGCAGTTGCCAGCAGACTTCCAGACAGTAGAGACCAGATGTGGTAAGGAAAGCCACACCCGACCGAGAGGGTCCTCGGAAAGCCCCAATGGAGTGGACCCCAAGACCTCTGGTTGAGCATCTAAGAGAACAAGAAAGACACAACGTGACGGTCATAACAGTGGGGTCAAAATATGAAGTTTACGTTCGGTCTCCAGCATCCTCTCACATGCAACCCTTCAACAACCCTTTCGAACCCTTGCAATAAAGTGAGAGGTGAATATTTTTCCAAAGAAGTCTTCTTGTGTCTTCCTTCATGCATCCTTCTTTCCTGCGGCCTTTCTTCGTGCGTCTGTCTTTGATGTTGTGTCATTGTGATGCTGAATGATGATGTAGATGACTATCTAACAACATCACTCCATGTGTTCTCACTTTGATGCAGAGAATACTGATTTTTTATCAGATTTTATGATATCTGATGCCCAATTTTTCTATGTAAATTTAATGTAATCTTGTTGACAAATGAAATGAGATTCTTAGAAGCAATGGAGGTTATGTTGATGGCTAAATACTTTTAACATCATAAGTTTTTTTTTTTTTATTCATAATATATACTCTAAAATCAGTTTGGTTTGGTTTGATGCCATATCAACCATTGTAGGCTATTTAAAACCAAATCTTTTTTCACATATATATTAAATATATGATTTCCAAACACATTTTGTAGATAACATTTTTAAACAAGCCTGAGCTCATTTTTTCCACACAGTTAAATGGTTTTATTTATTTCTATCTAATACGAATAATCCTACTTACTATTGATTATTTGTTTGCACACAGATAAATGTTTTCAAGTATTGCTACGTATCACGAACAACTATTTGTTTACACACAGTTAATTAATCAAACAATTCTATTTAGCATGTCATTTGTTTGCACTCAGTTTAAATGTCAAACAGTTCTACTTGATCCATCGATAGGACACTATTAAGTGTTACCAATCTGGGCCAAAGTGGACCTATGTGCCATAGCAATGAAGAGGTACTCTGCATTCCCCAAAGCTCCAACATTACTAGTTCCTCCCCATCAGATTTTTTAGTGTTATATGCAGGACACCCGTTGGGGGGAGTCATACACCTCTGTCGTGATGCAGTCGGTGTATACTACAGCCCCAGCTAACTGGGCCATCAAAAATATGACATTGCATTCATTCCAACTCATATATATATATATAATTAACATGGAGGCGTTTGCAAAACTTTCACAAACATCTAAAGCCACAAGTATAGGGCACCTTGTGGGAATCAAACTCAATCTAGTAATTATCTGTGGGACAAGCTTTCTTGAGTATTTGTCTAGAATATTCTGCTGAGGAAATGTCTAGAAAGACAACAACATGTATTTACTTCACATGAACAGAATGCCACACTAAGTCATTTTTTAAGCAGAGGTTTAACAGGTTTTCCTTCAAGACTGGTTGACCAGGATTTGATCTTGGTTCTCTCTCAGTCCACTTCCTATGATGATAATTTTTTCCATCATGAGCACCTCCTAAAAAACATATGACTTGATGGGAGAATTGTAGCTATTGAAAGACGTAATTTTTAAATGCAACTGTTCAGAAAAAAAAAAGATAATGACTAACATTTACATTTCTGGATGGTGAATGTAATTTTGGATATATTCACCATCCCAAGATGTAAATTTCAGTCATTATTTTTTTTTTCTGAATAGTTACATTTAAAAATTATACCTTTCACTCGCTACAATTCACCCATCAGCCATAAATCTTTACTTTCCATCTCAATTAACTAAGACGATGGTGACTTATGGATGATTGCCATAAATTTAGGGAACAAAATGTAACTGTTGAAAAAAAAAAAAAAAAAAAATGAAGCAAACGGCATAAAATTGTTTGTATCTGGATGGTGAATGTAAGGATTGTATATCTATATAATAGTTTTGTATATTACTGTAAACATTCCCCCAGTATTATGGCATTAGGAAGAAATATTGTAAAAACAAGTGTGCAGTTTCTGATTTAATATGGTTAAGTTGTATCTTGGACTAGTGGGTAGAGTGTTCGCCAATGGTCCGGGAGACCTGGGTTCAATCCCAGGTCGCGTCATACCAGAGACTTTAAAAATGCTACTTGATACCTCCTTGCTTAACACTCAGCGATATAAGGTATGTATCAAGGGTAAAGTGGAGCCATCCAGGAAAAGGAGTAGCGCCCTCCCCTACATCTTGGTGTAGTAGCTATCAAAAAGGAAGCCTTCAGGTCGCCCTCAACTAGGTATAAAACAGAATAAAAAATAGAAGGACATCATTATTTGGTTTCCTATATCTTTTAATGGTATACCAACTTCTTGTGGGTTATTTAAAGTCGAAATTTAAGTCATTTCGAAATGTTTGAGGATAATCCTGTCTATATTTTCAATGTTCCACTGCACTTATTTTTCTATAATCATTTGTTTCCACACATATGATATCAAGTATTCTTATCTAATGCAAATAATTTGTACACTGGGGTGTCTCTCAACGTTATTTTTTCATTCAAATTAACAAATATGAAATGTTAATTAGAATTCTTAATTCCTTTTGAAATAGAAGCATGAATATCTTGAGGGTATGTAATTTCAGTGGGAACCCCAGACGTTCATGAATTTTCTTAAAGCTTCCTAACATCTTCTTAAAAAAGTAAATAACGAACCATCTCGATAGTTGACTTGTATCGATTTTTTTTCTAAAAGCGTTCACGTTATTTTTAATAATTAAATAATTTGGATAAACGTTTTTTCCAATCTACGATTTCATAAAACAATTTCTTCTGCCATATCTCTCTTTTATCTTTTTTAATTTTTCAAAGAAAGCAGTTAAAAATGTTCGCACTATAGTTTATTGGAGCTTAGGTGTGGCTCAAGGCCAGGTGTATGTGGGGAATCCAGTTCGAGGATCGAACTCTAGCAAAGGTTTTGCTCAATTGCTAGCCCAACTTGCTAAAAGCTACACTATGAAAAGCTGTGACACGAAGCTGGAACTATCAGGCACCCAGTAAGAATCGAACTCCCAGGCAATGATCTGCTTGCCAACCCAACTCATTAACCTCAACACCCCACTAGGTGTCTAATGTATGCACAGATTTGTACGTTATTGGTTTTGATTGCGTAGTATTGCACTTCAGGTATTTTATCTATTTATTCACTCAGGCATGAATAGAATTACAAATTAAAAAAAAAGATAAAAATAAAATACTCCCCTCCCCACCAAAAAAACCTTTTCATTTCAAACTGTCTCTCTCTCTCTCTCTCTCCACCCCCTTCATTGCCAAATGGTTTATATCAGCTTTCAAATATCCCCCCCCCCCGTATTTCTTAAACGTCACGGTGAGTGAACAGGTTGTTGTTTTCCACCATGTTGTTTCCATGTTGGTCTTAGAATTTAAGATGTTTTGTTACGTATTGAGCAAAGAAGAAAACTATGTTCAGACTCCGAGAAGCAACTCAGTTTTTACAGCGGAAAAAACAGAAACTTTTTCTTAAATCAACAGACCGATCGTAAGGAAGACATATTTGACTTCTTTCTTTTTAAAAGACCCGTTTTCTCTTATTGCGAATTTGAAACGTGCCAAGAATTTTGAGCTGTGTAACTCGAAGATTTTTGTTTTGTTTTGTTAATATTAGAATTACAGGTTGACGAAGAGGTTGTGGCTCTAATTATTCTAGGTTTCGGGTTGATGATACTCGTACTCATAAATTTGTCTGAAGAGGTTAAAAAAAAAAAAAACTTTAAACGAAAGCAAAGACTGTCTGGTTGAAATTCCGCCTCAGGCAAAGGTTTTGTTTTTTTTTTCACCTAAAAATACCTTTAATTTCGAAAAGAAGAAAAAAATCGAAGTTTTTAAGAAAGGATTGGAAAAAAAGTTAAGAAAATAAAATGTTAACTACAAAATTTCGATTTGAACAATTTAATTTTGGTCAGAACAGATTCGCAATATGAGGCATGGTAAAAAAATTATTTGTAACAAGTTAATTTCTTTAAATAAATGTATCTTTTTTTCATATTAGGAATATTTCAAACTGTTATAAATATTTTATTCATAGTTTGTTTGTTTGGGTTTTTTTTTTCCCGAACTAAATACATAAATATAAACTTTATCATTATAAGTTCTTACAGATGCTATCATTACATAATTAATATTCATGAGTTTTTACGATACAACCTGAAATTTTTTTTTTGTGTTTTTTTTTTTTTTTTGTTACACCTAATTTTTTTTAGCTGCTTTTTATGCTTCGTTTTTTATTTTTTATTTATTTATTTTTCAATCTTTATTAAAATGTTATTTTAAATCTATAGGAAAAAATGTCCATGAAGATGAGATGGAAATAATGTTAAAAATAAAGCAATGTTTTAGTTTCTTCACAACATTTTTTTTTCTTCTTAGATATATTAGTGAATTTGGAGAGTTTTTATTTTGGCACACTTACATTTATTTTTATCTATTATTTGCAAAGTGTTCTGGTATTTATTAAAACAAATATTTTAATTTCTTCTGTTAAAAAAATAACCTAGGAAAAAGTCTTACAGAAAAATAATATTTTAATCTATTTAATTTATAAGTTATATTTAATTTAAACTTTCATGCAATTAAACTTTTATTCAAATTTGATTTACAGTAATAATTAACATTTTAATAGGATATTTAAGTGGTTAAATGATTCACCTGTTGATGAAAAGAGAATTGCCTGTCAAAACAGTACACCACTAACGATATTAGATGTAATTTTTAAAAAAATATATATTAAACCGTTATGAATGTTCAATCAATCCACTTTGTTACCTTATTCACCTGCATATTTGTTTTAACGGTTCAAATTGAAACCGTTTTGTTTAATATTAGCAGATTATTAATTTGAGCAATTATCGGTGTCATCCAATGAATCATCATTTTTCTTTTTTTTAATTTTTAGGCTTTCCATGATAACGGATACATTTTTTTTTAACTGTGTGGGGGAGGGTCACCAGCCAGTTTCAATAAAAAGCTTGTAAATTTGAAACAGATTTTTTTTAAAAAAATTACTGCATTTTTTTATTCACCTATTTTTACTTGTCTATCTTAAGAGACTTTATTTTAAATAAAAGGTGAATGAATTTTATATTTTTCATTAAATTAATTTTAAATTCATAATTAAAACTTCGTTTTTTAACTGAACATCATTAAAAATCTAAAAATGTTTCAAAATCTTTACTAACATAATTATATTTCATTTTTGTTTTATTTATTTAACAATTATTAAATTGTTTGATAGTTAAATCTTATTCCTATCTACTAAAATTCCTAGCGATATTTTTATGGCAATAAATTGTAATTTACTAAGCTTTTTACTTAAATGTGGCACCCAATGTGACTCGAACTCACTCGTAAAGGCTTACCAGTCTAGCTTGCTAACCGAGGCGTCTTAATTTACTCAGCTTTTTGCTTAGATCGGGCACAAGGCCGTATGAATGGGGTACCTAATGACTCAAATTTGCTCATGTAGGTTTGTTGATTTATTAGGGCAATAAGTTATTTCCAGTATTTATAAACTGAAAGGTTATTTTGTAGGATCTGAAGTCTTGACTGAACACATGCACATATATATAGTCATCCACATCTCAAGATAACGTTAAATGTAAAATACTAATAAGAATTCAACTCTGTTTCCTAAATAGGAGTACCAATATCATTATGAACCACTGTTAAAACGGGAACCCAATAAGTTCACGAGTTGACTTAATTTTTATTTTTTTTTAAGTGAATTTGAATTAAACTTTTGTAGACATGTGATCACATTAACTTTTATTTATTCCCAAGTTTAAAATCAGTATTTGTAAATTAGGAGCTGCTAATTTTTTTTTTTTTTAAAGTCGTTTCAGCTTGAACACTTTGGTTAAAGCAACATAGTTAGTATTTAATAATTATCTATCTACAGTCTGTTTATTTCTTATCAATTTTAGAAATTTCGTCTGTGTATATGTAAAATAATAATATACATAAAATCCTTTTAAATAAATAATTAATTTTGTGGGATCTTAGTTCGCCCTAAGGTTTTTTTGTTTTTCAATCGATCCCGGAAATAAGATTTTAAATAAAACATCTGCTGCTGTTATAACGGGCACTGAACAGATTAACTGATCATCTAGTTTAAGACTTGCCCAATTTCCTCGTATGAGGTCATTATTTTATTTTTACAAATGCGCGTCTTATGAATATCAAGGGCGGTAACTCTGTTGTCCAGATTTTAAAAGGTGTTGCCCACAAGTTAGGTGTGAAGAGATCCTACCTAAAGTTAGAGATTATTCATTTTCATCAGCATTCCCTTTCTTTGGGATGTATCATTGCTGACAACTTCCTTCCGTACAATGGGGAGGTGGTGTTTGGTTCAGACATCGGCTTTTGTTTCCTTCTTTGGCCTTGGTATTTAACCTTAGGTCAAAGTTTTAGGCGAAATCACAAGAACACTGCTGAGAATTGCTTGGTCTCCATCAGCATTGCCTCCCACGTTGGTACGCGTCTCAGGCATTAAATCTGATCCTTTGCTCTCTTTTAGACTGAGGCACCTTAAACCAAGCTCTTGAATAGTTATTTGCTTAGCTTAGACGTGGCACAAGGCCAGAAGTATAAAGCACCCTGTTAGAATCAAACTTATTAACTATAGCCTGCTAATCCAACTTGATCGTCAATATATCAGCCGGAAGCTGGCATCATAGCTAAGAAAAGATATTAAAATATTGATAAACCTAGATAATTAGGGGGGGGTAATGAAAAATCACGTGGTTAATTAACTTTGAAATTAGAATTAGATAATTTTAATTATTTAAATATTTCAGATTTTTTACATGGTCAGAGATAGATTTATTTTGAACATTTATTTAATCATTACTTATATTTTCGCGGGTTAAAAAGAGGGGAAAAAAACACCTGGTGTCTGTTTTTAAAAAATTTGAATACATTTTTTTTATGGTGCTAATTTTTCTTTGAAAAATCAAATATTTTATCATACCCTACCGCACCTCCCAAACCCTGATTGGCTGGATGCATAAAAAGAAAATTTGAATTACTATAACGTTAACTGGAGAGTAGGTTAAACTTACCGCATTAATGAATAAGATTTTTACCTGAACTTTGTTTAAAATCAAATCATCTCTTTTTCTCTATATCGTTTGAAGTTGACTTTAAATTTTACTTTTTGTATAAATAGTTAGTATTAGCTTTGCCTAGTTGTGACACAAGGCTGCATGCATGAATCGAATAGTAATATTTAGCTATCCATAACTAATTAATGGAATTTCTAATTATGATAAACATTTTTTAATATTTCTCATCGAACTGGAAATTTACTGTCATTTCAAAAAACTGTCTGCCAACCAATTGGATCCTCTCTCTCTCTCTAACAGTGTAATATAGTTTCGAAACATACTGCTTGATTGGATGATTTCAGAAAAAATGCTAAGAATTAAGATGGCATTTTGTCTTGGCGAACTATTGGATGAATTGCTTAACCAAATTTGATATCTATAGAGATATTATATTTATAGAAAATATGTTTTATGTAAAAGATTATTTTTAAAGGTTGTCATGAGAAAATGGTAGCTTAGTTGTGTCACCAGGTAAGAATCGAATTCACTGGTTATGGTTTGCCAGTCTAGCCCGTTAACCATTACATAACACGTGATGCCCTTATTTACTAAGCTTTGCTTAGTTGTATAAATATGAATTCTATGACATTTGAATAAGTTTAATTTTAATGATTTTTTTTCCTTTTCATGTAAACTTTTAAAAAATGTAAACTAATGATTCTGTTTATCCAAACCAATTACTCAAACTAAATTCATTGGATATCTCGCGTCTTCTAACTAGATTAGTAAATCATTGTTTGTGATTTCGATTTTCACTGAGCTTCCCTTACTTTTGATCTTGTGCCACATCTAAGCTAAGCTTTGTAAATGATCAAAACTAAATTCACTGAATTGAATTTAAAAGAAAATTGTTTTCCGTTACAACGGCCGTCCATGTCTTTTAGGGAACGAGGAAAAGTCTCATTGGCATTTCATAGTTATCTACGTTATATCAAGAATTTGTATTTCTTATTTATTTATTTTATTTATTTTTTAATGGCGTTCTGTACGAATTGCACCCCCCTCCCGCTCACACAAATTTCATTTGCAAATTAAACTGGAAATTGTTTTATTCTGAGTTGAAACATTTTGAGCATATATTGTACAAAAAATAATCTTTGCCCAGTCGGTTGGGGCTATTGAATGCTCTGACTGCATCTCTGCAGAGGAGTAAGACCTCCCTCAACGAGTGTCCTGATATAATACTAAACAATCTTATTGTGAGGTTTGGGGAATATAGAGTACTCATTCATTGCCATCGCTCCCAATTCCATTCAGGTAGCATAGAATTAAACCGTAGCATAGAATTAAACCGTAGTTTCGAGAGTTTACTGTTTTTGCGTTTAAACTTTGTATTCATGCTAAACTGAGTTGTTTAAAGTGGACCTATTTTAAGCCAGATCAAATTATCTGAAATAAAATTGTTTTTACATCTAACTCTGTGTATCGCCCAATTAGCTAGGGCTGCAGAATACACCAACTGCATCTCTGCAGAGGGGTAAGACCCACCCCCAAACGAGTCTCCTGGATATGACACTAAACAATCTGATAGTGAGGTTCCAGTGATGCTGGAGCTTTGGGGTATGCAGAGCACCCCTTCGTTGCCATCGCTCCCAGGTGCACTTTGGCCTGGAGTGGTAGCACCTGATAGGGTCCTATCGATGGGTCAAATAGAACTGAAATACGTATTTATGCTAAATTGAATTGTTTGAATTAGAACTGTTTGACTAAACTGAATAGCTTGAAATAGAAATGTTTTTGACAAACTTTGTACTCGTCCTAAACTGAACTGTTTATTTGTATAACATTAAATAAGTTCATATGCCATAAAACCCAAACAAACAATAACAAAAATCTCGCTACGATGGGCCGTTTTTGCTTGGTTAGTTACATGTTCATTGCTTGAGTTAACCTAAAAACGGGAATGCCGACGAAGCTTAACTATTCTCGCTTCGCATTGCCCCCCTATACGCAAGAGGGTCACTGGTCCCTTGGGAAGCTGCCGGGAAGCATAAAAGACAAGGTGTGTAGACACGAACATAAATGAAACTTTTAGAAATTGTAAAACTTTTTGAAAAAATATTGGTTGTCCGTGGTTGAAAGTTGAATATAAAATCGAGATTACTGAATTTTTGGATATGAATGGTAAACAAATATTTCAACGAGGAAAATAAAAACTGATTGATATGTGCAAAAATCTTATCTACTGAAGCACATTTTTTTTAAATAATTTTCCCTAAATCGGTTAATTATCGGATTTTAATAAGTATTTTTGTTATTTAAAGCAATAAAAGATGAGATTTCCTTTTAAAAAGATGTTTTCCTTCAAAATTTTATGTTGTTGGTTTTATATATATATATATATATATATATATATATATATCATTGTAATGCGCCGCCTTCACCTCAATCATTTTGTTAATTCCCTCAATGAAGGGATTGGTGAACGATTTTTTACGTATTTGAAGATAATTCCATGGAGGATTAGATTTTACTTTTTCGTAGCTCAATCTGGTTAAGAGAAAAAAAAACACCTTAAACTTTTTGTTGTTGTTTAAAATTGACACCCGGAGATTAAACTCTTCCACTCACTGCATGTGACAGGCGCCTCTGGTGGTGTAATGGTTAGCAAGCTCGACTAGCAAACCTACACGAGTGAGTTCGAGTCTCATTGGGTGCCCCTTTCATATGGCCTTGTGCCACATCTAAGTAAAAAGCTTAGTAAATTTCCACTCACTGCATGTGACTGCATTTCATCTGATAGAATATGTCACAACGCCATCTTATGACAGGGGCCGCGCACGAATCGAGACTCATGCGCGGCAAATGCAAAAAATTCTTGACCCTGTCGGCATTCCTCTTTTGGGGTGCCTCAAGCACCAATCAATAACGTTAGTCCTGCAAGCAGGAAAAGACCTGGGGGAAACGGCCTCCTGAAGCCATGGTGTCCTCGAAAGCAAACAACTGCCCGGCACGAATGTCAGGTGGTCGGCCCGAAGTCTCGTCACTGCATGTGACTGGTATTTGTTAATGTAAAAATACCGAATAAAAAAGTGTTGCTTTTTTTTTTTTTTTTTTTTTTTTTTTACAAAAAGTATTTTATCTATTCCCCCCCCCCCCCACTGGACGTATTTTTTCTACGAAGATCCGCGAGAGAACCAATATTCATTTTTCGGAAATTTCAAGGCTTTTGATCACTGGACTTTAATAGAAAAGGGGCGTAACTAGTCGATAATAAATCATAACATTACCGATACAATGAATCAAAACCACTTTAACATAGCTGAAATTACAGTTTTATGTACTGAAACCTGTCTTTTTTAAAATATGAATTAGATTTTTCCACCTTTTTAAGAATGTTTTGTTATTAATTTTGCGAAAAATTTGTATGTGTCTCTCTCATGTATGTGAAAAGTTGGATAAATCAAACACTTAACTCCGATTTATCTAACTTTCCACATATTTATATCATACTGTCAGATTCACTACAAATCCATCTTTTCAACACACATTTTATATATGTTTCGTTGGCCGACCGTCGT
>OY757945.1:6254081-6331581 GCA_963585895.1 Sepioteuthis lessoniana | reverse complement strand
AAAACGCCTGATTTATGGCCATTTTATTTATTCTTACGTTAAAATCTACGTTTTATCAAAAATGAACGTTATTCCAAACTTAAGAAAAATATCTCCCCAGTTTTAACCAAAATGTTAGGTCTTTATTTTATTTCAATTTTTTAAAGACCCCCCCCAACCCTCACACTTTTAAAGCGAAAAAAATGAGGGCTGTGAGTTTGTTTATTCTTCCCCCCCCCCCCCCGGATCAGCCTGACACAAAGAAAATGCTGTTATAAAATCTAAGTTCATTTTCATGAAATTGAATATTCAAATTTTTTTTCTTTTGAAAAAAGTTAAAAATCTAGTGAAATTATTAATAATTAAAAAAATTTTTTTTTACATTTCTGTAAAAGTAAAATAATTACTATAACAGGAAAAATTCATATTCCAGTGATATATATAACTGAATATAATTACGCTATTTGACGACATATATGGCAAACTTTTTTTTACTAAAAGATATCTTCTAAAATTCCCCTGCGTCTTATATGTAGGTTTAAAATTTTTGATAGTCCACCGAGATTAGCTACCTGGCAACCCCTATTAGCTTAGACTTTAGAATAACTTTCAATACCTATTGTGATTATTTAAAAGGCAGATTAAAAGTGTTATTATTTATAATATTAATTTTATCATGTAATATGAGTACTTTTTTTTTTTCTCTCTTGATTTCCCCTACTGAAATTGGGGTGTGTCTTATTCACTGTAAAATCCATCAAATTTCAAGATTGCCCTGATGATCATTTAATATAAAAACCGAAACGTTAAACATTGGAAATAATTTAACTCTAAAAAGATCCTCTGAATACTTTTTTTCGTGTGTGTTTGTGTGTGTGTGTATATATATATATATATATATATATATATATATATATATATATAGAGAGAGAGAGAGAGAGAGACCTCTAAATGCAGCTATATGTTTCATGGGTAAAGTGTGGTCATTATTAACATTACTAATCGAAGAGATTAGTTGTATGAATCACTTCGGATTTCTGGAAGAGATTTATACAAGGATTAATTACTGCGACCAGAAATGGTTTTGGTTTCCCTTCAATCATTCAACTCGTAGCTGGGGCGAGGGGTTCCTACCTTTTTCCAAGGGTATTAGTCCGAAAGTGAACGTAATAGCGCGACTGGAGTTCGAACTCGCTTACTACGATGTCACAGCCCACCGCAACCACTGATGTTCATAATGATCACATTTTACCAAGAAGACATAACTGTATTAAGTGGCTTGTCCTCTCTCTCTCTCTCTCTCTCTCTCTCTCTCTCAGCCCAACGAGAGGAAAGTATAGGGGGATAATAATGAAAACGGAATTTAAAATCATTGGTAGACTAATATATATTTATTACTTTTGCTTCTCAAACATTTTTTAAAGCACATTTTAATATAATCAAGTTTCAAATAATTTTTTAAGATGTTAATGATAATTGTTATTCATTAAGCTTAGTTGTGGCACAAGACTAAAAGTATGGGTAGCAGACAGTGAGAATCGAATTCACTGACTAGCTTGCTAACCATTATACTTTGATATGCCCATGTCGGTGATAATATTCCTCTTCGCTGTGTGACCATTGCTCAACCACTTGATCTGAGACGATGATTCTTGGTTTCGTGAGGGGAAAACTAGTCTCGATTCAAGTTAGAATCACAGACTCTCATTTACACTGGAAGATTATTTGATACTACCTTTTATTTATTTATTTTAAAGTGTCCTTCGCCCTCTGCCCCAAATCTATAAATTCCTGTGGGTAAATCCAGATAACTTGATTGCTTAACAATCATTTGATTACCGACTTCAAATTCAAGAAGTGGCAAGCTCTCTCTCTCTCTCTCTCTCTCTCTTTGCTATAGTCAGACAAACTTGTGTTTTCTCTACTCACGTGCGTGTGTGTGAGACAGAGAGAGTTTGAATCAAGCTTAGGTTGTTGGGCTAGCCTTGCTTGGTGAGTCTTTTTTGTAGTCAACCCCACTCCAGTTCATTCATTTCCTCTCTCTCTCTCTCTCTCTCTCTCTAACTTCCAGCATCGGAAATTCTTCTTCCATTCACACACTCACATATGTACTTAATTTGCAATCTTTGTGAGTCATGGGTCGCTTAAAATAACACGATTTTAAACCCGGCGAGAGAGAGGAAGTCCATCTCCCTCCCTCTTGCTTACTCAAGCTTTGAAAAAAGAAAAAAAAAATGACCTTAGTGGTGGTAGTTGTTGGTTTGGTTGATTTTATTTGTGATTAAAGCCACATAAATTTCGATTCCTCTTTCCAGAGACACATCAAAATACAAGACGTTCCCCCCCTCTACCAGGTCTTCTGTGTTTAAACATACTAAATGTATGTACGTACAAGTATATTACATATATTACAACTAAAAACAAACAAACTGGATTTTATCTTGTGTGCACAAGGGAACAATATTGCTTCTAAAAAAGACTTTTGATTTTTACTGCAACATTTATTTTTAAAAAAGCAACAAAAAAAACTTTTTGTGCAGTAAATATCACCATCAAAGGACTTAAAATTTCGACTTTTGTATTTGTTGTGTACTGGGACAAAAAAAGAGGTTTTAAAATGGGTTACAATAACAGAAAATATTTGTAAGTATTTTCTATTTACTCTTGTATATTTTCTTTACTTTGACGAAGTCTTTCCCGTAACTGTTGATACATTTTTTTTTAATGAAATATATATATATATTGTGTGTGTGTGTGTGTGTAACAATTTGGGGACAGATGGACAGTAATTTACTACGTCTGTCCCATAATAGTTAATTCATTTAGTTTATGAAAATTATGTTAAAATGTAACAGTATTTTGAAAGTGTTTATCTGTTCATGTCTGGATTTTTTTTTTAAATTGTCATTTGTCGATATTTTAAACTTCGTGCGTGACATTCTAAATTCTTAAATTTATTTCCTTGTTTTGTCAACTTGAATTTAAATCTCATGCCCACCCCTAATTTTTTTGTTCATATTTTAGTACAAGGTACGGATGGTGGTCGAAAATAATGGGATAATCCTGACTTGAGTTTTAGATTTATGTAACAATTATTATGGGACAGTTTTTAATACGTGTGTGTGTATGCATATAATTATGGGACAAATTGTGTGTGTCACTCAAAATTTTTTTCCATAATTATATTTTGTTTAATTAATCCCGACGAAGGTTTATAAAAACGAAAACGTTTTAATGTTAACTTTCCATTATAATAAATTCATCACTTTTGGATTACTTTGTTTTTGTATTTTCGTCATAGATAATCGCACTAAATATAAAAATCATTATGGAACAAATGTAGTGTATGTATTTTATATAAATCACTAAATGTAAATTATGGGCAAGATGTAGCACACACACACACACACACACACTCATTTGGGTGGGTGTGAAAAGACAAATCGTTTTTCTTAAATCAAGTAAATGCTCAAATACTAGACAGCAGAGCAAGATAAAACGTGAAAGAATCTGTTATCTCATTTCTTCATGTCGGCTTTATAATTTAGTTTTATATATTAAAAAATAGAATCGTCAAATGACCCACACAACAAAAAGAAAAAGCCAGTCAATTGCTTCATATTCAAAACTAGCATTCAAAAATGTAGCTTTTTGTTGTTTGTTTGTTTGTTTACATTGTTTTTAGTAATGTTTTTTTACTAAATTGATCATTCAAAGTTGATGTACAAGTCGATAATTTCAATAAAATCGATGTTATTAAACTTCATTATATGTAGGTTAATGTTTTTAAACGACTTGGGAACCCATTTGATTCCCGTTGTAGCAGCGATCATCGCGAATTTTGGATGATGTTCAGTGCGAACGCTGACCCCACAAGTATATTATGAGTTTCAAAATTGGATTGGAGATTGATTTATCAACTTGTGCATATAATAGTATTTTTTCCTTATAAATTAGACATAATTAGAAATGTTAATGTGTTTTTTTTTTCTCCAAAGTACTACATTGACCATAACCACTTGTAGAATTTATTTTCTTGATCTTATTTCTTGATTAAATGTTATCCACTCGACCGGGTGTGTAAGGCACCCAGTAAGACTCTAATTCACTCGTAATGGTTTGCTAATTTAGCTTGCTAACCATTTATATATTACGCGAAGTACCATCTAAGAACATGTGGATTTTTTCCTAGAAAATACAAAGTTTTAAAATGACAGAATTTGTAGAATTCCTTTTATTTCCTGTTAAAATCCACTGGGCAGTGAAAGGTAAATAACCTGCCAAATGTTTACCTACACTCTTACCATTGGGCTTTAACGACAATCAGAATCGTTGCTATTATCGATTTTTTTTTCATACTTATCGTTTTATTGATTTTTTTTTTTTTTTTTAAATCGGATAAATCAGTTCGATCCAATTTACACTTCGCTGAACAATAAGATGTCCATCGTATTTATTCATTTGTTCATAACAAGAAGTCCTAATTAAAAACTAGTTGAAATTTTGCGGGGGAGGAATAAATAAATTACAGGTATCCACGCTTAATTTTTTTCTGTTTTTTTATTCTCATAAATATATATATATATATATATATGTGTGTGTGCGTTACTTATATGTATGTATTTAGGTTACTTGAAATGTGTGTGTTGAAATATATATATATATATGTAATTCATGGAATATCGACTGCGACAACTGGGTTTCATGGAGTTTTTGCAAAACAATGATTGTTGTTTTGCAAAAAACTCCATGAAACCCAGGGGTCGCAGTCTATATTCCATGAATTATATGTATTTATATATATTGATCATTATATTATAATAGCTGTATCCTTGATCGTGAGCACTCTCCATATTATATTGCACTTGGTTCGACACATACCCACGAAGTGATTTAGTGACAACCAACATTATTATAAAATATATATAGTGTAAGCGTGTCTTAATTGAAGATTTGGGTGGTGTAATGGTTAACAAGCTAAGCTAGCAAACGAACACGAATGAGTCCGAGTCTCACTGGGTGTCTCATTCATACGGCCGTGTCACATCTAAGCAAAAATCTTAGTAAATCACTTATATGAAAAGCTGAAAAAAAAGTAACTACTCTATCCATATCAGTTATTTTTCAATAACGCCTACAAGAGAACTGGCTACCTAAATACATGCGTGTATAATTATATAAAATCAAGTAACATTTGAAATGATTTTTTCCTGAATAGAAACAATAACATTCTATAAAAGATACGTGTGTGTGTGTATATATATATATATATATATATATATATATATATATATATACTGAACAGTTTGATCTTAATATATGTATTGTAACCTGTGTGGTACGGAGTGAAGGTTGTTTGAATTCATATTATTAACCTAACAGCCCCCCCCCACAAATCATATTAAGAGTTTAATTAAGCTATAAACTTATAAATGCTAATTAGAATCCTCCAGTCCTTCCAAAATAGAAGTATTAATATCATCATGGACGGCTGTTAGAAGAGGAATCACACGGGTTCGCTTGTTTGGTTGTAAATAAATCATAAAATGGTGAATATTTTGTTTGGTTTTCGATAATTTTTTTTTCTATTAATAAAATCTAAAAGGAAAGAATTACTACAACTGGATTCAGTTTCAAACGTTATTGCCTCAATATGTCATTTTGAACTTTTTAATTTCACGATCGAAAGAAAATAAGATCTTTTTATATAATCTAAATAATTGATGCTATAAATAATTTGAGAAGATATTTTCATTGAAATTAAACGTTAATTTTTGAATGAAATACTAACAGAATAACCCCATTTTTCTTGTCATTATAGCTGTGTAAACAGGTGTCAAATCAAAATAACCCCATTTCGCAGCAAATATATATATATATATATATATATATATATACACACACACAGATCTTAACTAAATGGGTCTATTCTAACAAAAAAAAATTAAGAGACTATTTTTTGTTGGTTCGCATTCCAAAAACTGGGGCAATTTTTCATATTTTTGTTTTGTTTTTTTGTTTTTTTCCTGTGTTAGGGAGGGTCATATTAACATTAAGTGTTTGTTTTTCGTGTTTTTTTTTTTTTTTTTTGTTTTGTTTTTTATAACTAGACGTAGGGATTCGTATAGACAATAAGGTTATATCATTTAATATTTATTTTGCCGGGAAGGTGGGGTCAAATTTCCGAAACCTTAAGTTTGACAGTGTTAAATTTATAAATAGGATTTTTTTTAATATTGAGCCAGGAAAAAAAAATCACCAAACTTAAACTTTTATTTATCGAAAATAAAATTTAAAACTCTTAGATTTATTTTCTCTTGACAATCATAATAAATAAAATATATATCCAAAAGAAATCCTAGCGGGTGGCTGATCACGTGACCGGAACAACCTGTGATTTTTTTTTTCTATTATGATAATGAATAAATAAATACGTAAACTCCCCCAAATTAGGCTTTTTTCTTTTCTTTTTTTTTTTTTTTTTTTTTTTTTTAAAGAAAAATTCACTTTAAGAACCTACTTCTGTTCTCAAAATTGTTGTTATATCAAGAATTAATCTATATAAACGCAACAACTATTATGGGACATACCCGTCCCATAATAGTTTCTTTAATTGTAGTGAAACATGACCGTGACAAAATTCCCGATAATACCACATTCTAGGAAAAATGACACCCTGAATTTAAAAAATTATTTTGTTCATATTGCATTTATTCTATAAAAAGTAAAATATTAGTTATTTAATTCAAACACAACTACCTCTTTAATTTCATTAAAAATTGCCTAAAAATATCATCTGAATACTAAAAAAAAGTGTTATCTTGTATAGGCGGGAGAAACAATCAGCCAGTGCAGTTGACTCTGTGCCTACGCTATCTTCACTAGGATCTATATATTTATTTATTCATAAATATTGCAAAGTGCATTATGAATATACTACTCCTAGGAAACGGGTGCCGCATTAGGTTTTTCTTTTTGTTTGCTTGTTTAATTTAATCACTGACATAGAGAAAAACAATTTCAACTGCTCTCTAAAGAATATCACAACTTCCTCACCCACCAAGTGGGAAGTTCTTGGTCTGATGATCACATAAGTGAGAAACTGAGAGTCACCAAACTCCGTTAACACTGTCAACGTTATTTTTAACTTAGATCTGCCAATGCTCTATCAGTGATATTGAGAACTTTTTCAAATATGGCTTACGATGTTACTGTCATTAATAACTTTTTTTTTCTCCTATGTTTAAATCTAACAAAAGAGAGTGGATGGCTTATTTTGCATGGAAGGAGTGAGGGATTTCTCTGTCTGAACCTGGAAATGAAAATGTAACAATTATGGGATAATTAATTACTTGTCTCATGTTGTAATTAAAATAAAACCAGGAAGGGAAAAAAATCGCTATGTGTTATTATGAGTAATAAAAAAAATTGGCATCATGGTTAGTGGGAGACTGGGGTTCAATCCCAGATAGAGTTATGCCAAAGACTCAAAAATAGTAATTAATGCCTCCTTGCTTAACACTCAGCATTATAAGGTATGGATCAAGGGTAAGTGGAGCATCCAGGGAAAGGAGTAGTACCCTCCCCAACACCTTGATGAGGTCGCAGTTAAAAAGGGAGCTTTTGGGTCACCCTCTACTACATGAGGTGTGAGTGATCTGTATTCATCTATAACTAAAGTTTGGCACAAGGCTGGAAGTATGAGGCACTTGGCGAGAACAGAATCAACAATTCCCTTAGAACTACTTTTTAAAAGACGCTTGTGGTGTAATGGTTATTTTTGTTGGAAATGGACATGACGACTCTAGTTCTATCCTTGGATGAGAATATTTTCATTTTTCACTTGGAAAGGGATGAAACTGTTTCCTGCCCTCCAGCTATGGTTAAATAGTAGGGTAGGCTAGGTTCTTTAACCATGGCATGGCAACTAGTCTAGAAGAAAGATTTGGTTGGTTTTTATGGCATATCAACCATTGTAAGTTATCAAATGCCAAATCCTCTTTAAACATATATATTAAATATGTATGATTTGTAAACACATTTTCTTGATAACATTTAAATGAGCCTAAGCTCAGTCTTTTGAATGCAGCTAAATGGTTCCAAATATTGCTATGTATAACTAACAATTCAATTAGACCTCACTTATTTGTTTACACACAGTTAAATGATCAAACAGTTCTATTTTAGTAATATTTAAGTCTCAGAAATGCTGCATAGGCATCTCGTCCTCACTTAATCCTTTTTTAGTGGTTGGAGAGGGAAAAGTTAAGAAATATGGTAGATGAGCAAATTTTAGTTTGTTGGAGATGTAATTTGGTTATTTAACTCTTTAATCAGCCCAGTTAGCTGGGACTGTTGAATACACCGACTGCATTTCTACATGAGGGGGTACCCTCCTTTCGATGAGTGTTCTGGATATGACATTAAACAAACTGATGGCAAGGCTCTAGCCCTGAAACTTTGGGAAATATGGAATACTCCTTTATTACCGTTGGTCTCAATTCACTTTGGCCTGGAATGGTTGCACCTGATAGGGTCCTATTTATGGGTCAAATATATCTGTTTGACATTCAAACTGAGTGCAAACAAATGACTTATTGCTAAATTGAATTGTGTGAAATAGAACTGTTTGATCATTTAACTAAGTAAATGACTGATGTTTAATTGAATTGTTAGTGATATATTGCAATACTTGGAAGCCTTTAACTTTATGAACTTATGTTATATTGAATTGTTACAAATAGAACTGTTTGATCATTTAACTGTGTAATTAAATGACTAATGTTTAATTGAATTGTTAGTGATACATAGCAATACTTGAAACTATTTAACTTTAACAAATCATATATATATATAATATATATGAATAAACTGGATTTGGCATTAAATAACCAAGAATAGTTGATATGTCATAAAACCAAAGCAAACCAAAATGTTTATATTTTTTTTGAAATGGCCCAATCTTACATGAAGCGTGATTTCCTACTGAGTCAGAAATGCTAGAAAGTCATTTTATAGTATGGAACAGGTGTAAACACAAATTGAGACTCGTGTAGACAATTACAAAAAATGCTTGTGGTGTAGTGGTTACATTACCGTCAAAGGAACTGAACATGGCAACCCAAGTTCAAATCCTGAACAAAGCTGTTTGCTCTTCACATTGTACTAACACTCTTGAGGAAAGGTATCAATCCAACTATTCTCCCTCTAGCTATGGATAAATAGTAGGGCAGACTGGGCTCTTGAGGCCATAAGGCCCCACCCCCAGCTTCGGCTGGGCCACCTTTAGGTTGCCAAACTGCATCATTGATACCTTTGTGCCCCTTATATAGCACTGGACCTTGCTGTCCAGTTTTAGCTATAATCAGGCATTTGGGTCCAAGTCCAGCTAGGCTCATAAGGCCCACATTGCACTAAGTGGGCCGATGACCAGCATTGTTTAGTAGGGCTTGAGCCTTGGCTCATGCCCGACCTTCCCCTCCCCGCTATAATCAACCTTCAGGTCATTGACCTTGTATCAAGTCCTGTCTGGGGAGAGGCAGACACAAATATAGCAGACTGGGCTCTTTAACCTTGGTATGGCAACCAGTCTAGGAGAAAGAAAACTAATATCCTTGGGAAAGGTATGAATCTGACAATTATCCCTCCAGCTATGGGTTCTTGGTGTAGCAACTGGTTTAAGTTAAGGAAAACTCATTTAAACTCTACTTAAAAACTTCATCTTGCGTGACATCCTGCTTGTGTGGAAAGGTTGGTAAATATATTTATAAAAAAGTGCTTGTTCCTCTTGGTGTTCTCCTATCGAAGTGCCTCAGGTACCAAGCAATAAACTTGATCCTGCTAAGTAGGTACTGCCTGGGGTGAAGGCTCCCAGGAACCAGGTGATTGATTCTAAAATCACCCACTTGGCATGAACACCAGGTGAGTCCTCTATGTACTATTAATGAAGAAAAAGTTTTAGGAAAAAATTGACCATTTACTGTATTTGACGGCATATAAGATGTATGGGTGCATAAGACACTCCAATTTCAGCTGTGCAAATCAAGAAAAAAACAAAAAAACAAAGCACTAATATTAAACGTGATGAAATTAATATAATGAATATTATCAATGATAACTTTTAATCTGCATCATAGCCTTTTAAATAATCATAATAGGTATGTGAAAGTTCCTCTAAAGTCTAAGCTAGTAGGAATTGCCAGGTAGCTAATTTTGCCAACTCTTGCAAATTTTAAACTGGCATATAAGACACAGGGAAATTTATAAAGGATATTTCTAGTAAAAAAAGGTGCACCTTACATGCTGTAAAATACGGTACTCACTTTGGCAGTACATGTACTAAAAAATCTTGAAATCTTTGAGAAATTTTGACTTTTTTTAAAATGAGTTGAATTTCAGAAAAATGTCGATTCTTACTTGTATTTAAACATACTTTTGCCAAAAAATATTAGGTTGTTTGGAAAATACTGCCCGGTTTTAGTATTAATTGTTTAAATTCCATTGTAACGGTCATCGTATAAAAGATTTAAATTCCCAATGATTAACGTGCTCCCTTTGTTCATTTTCAATCAATTGTTTCAGAATTTGATTTTGAAGGTTATAAACCCCTAATCATGAACATAGGAAAAAAAAAAAAAGTGCTGTGTTTATTTTGCATGAGTTCAAATTGTCATAATCTTACTACATGACAATGCACAATCATATGTTGCCAAGGTGACACTACAGAAGTTCACTGACTTGGGGTAGGAAACCATCATCTGCAAATCTCTCACCCACTGGCTACCATTTTTTTTCTTTTTCAAACATCAGGATACATTTTTTTCTTTTTTTTTTTTTTTTTCCTTTTCTTGCCGAAAAAAAAACATTCTGTTCCAAAGGAGGAGTAGAAACTACATTTAAATATTTTTTAGCATCAACACTTTAGGGTTTTATTGTGTGAGTATGAATAACCTTGTTAATCGATTTACAAGGCGATTCTCTACACTGGTCATACTGTCACTGAAGTTTATGGAAAATTGAATTCGTCCAGTAAAGCAATCAAGAACTTTTGACTTAAAGGAAGCATTTCTCTTGGGCATGTCCAGCTCTGTTGACAGGGACTGTAGAATATACTAACTTCACCTCTGCAGAAGGGTAAGAACCCCTCTCCAATGACTATCTTGGGTATAACACTAAACTACATCTGAGGGCGAGACTCTAGTTCTGGAGCTTTGAGGAATGTGGAGTACTCCTTCATTGCCATTACTCCCAGGTCCACTCTCAGCCAGGTTGGTAGTACCTGTTAGTATCCTATCTATAGGTCAAATAAAACTGTTCTATCATTTACTAAGGATTATTATTAGTTATCTGAAATGATAAGGCTGTGTATAAAGTATTTATATACATTGCAATACTTGATAGAATTAATTGTGTCAAATAGCAATATTTGAAACCATTTAACTGTCTGAAAACATGATTAAATAGAATTATTAGTGTTGAATAGCAATACTTGAAACCATTTAACTGTGTGCAAACAGCTCATTTAAAAAATAAAGTTAGCTAAAAACTATTTGTTTATAAATCATATGTAAACAAGATTTGGCTTTAAATAACCCACAAGGGTTGATATGCTATAAAACACCAACAAACCAACATCTTTGCCATAACCTAATTTCCAGGATCATTACTGTTACACTCTACAACCGTTTCTGAAGTAAAATTTATAAATTTTTGAACAAGGGTTACTGAATCTGTGGAGGCAGAACTGAACGTTATAGAAAATGGAATCGGTAAACCAAATTCAAATCCTGAACAAGATTATTGGCATTTCACTTGGTGCGAATGGTCTTGGGAAAGGCATGAATCCATCTGTTTTCTTCCCCGCTATGGGTAAATAGTAGGGCAGACTGGAATTTTTAGCGTTAAGTTAAGCAACCAGACCAAGGGAAGGAAAACTCTGAGATCAAACCAGCTTTACTCCTCTTCATAATTGACCTTTTGTCACATCCAACCTGTAGCTGAGGGCTTAGGTAAATACAGACTGGAATTTTTAGCCTTAAGTTAAGCAACAAGTCTAGGAGAGGGAATACTCTAAAATCAAACCAACTTTACTCCTCTTAAAAATTGACCTTGTGTTATACCCTTCTTATCATAGGGGGGATGGATAAATGTATTCTAAACCATGAACTACCCACCCTGATAAGGATTGGTGGGGGGGGGTCTCTATAGAAGTTTGTTTGTTTTTTTGTTTATTTTTTTAGTTCTCTTTCACATTCATGTGCGTCAAATTCTTTTTTTTTTTTTTTTTTTTTTTGTTAATAGTGAATTATATTTCATAATGAAATTTTGCAACATTATCATTTGTTATCTAATTTGAAATCAGATTTTCGTGTGTTGTACGTGTGACTGTTTATATGTAATTAGTCTATTTAAAGCTACTTTATGAAAAATAATGACTAATAATGATGAGGAGGATCTTTTAATCATTGTAGTCTTTGTTTTTATTCATTTCCCGTGATTTTAATCCCACAGTTGATGGGACATTTTTCCCTTTGATTCCCTCGGAGCAGAGAGAAATATTACTCAACAAGTCAGTTGTACGTTAAAAATAGTTTTTTTTTGTTTTTATATATATATATATATATATATATATATATATATATATATATATATATATATATATATATATATAATATAATATAATATATATCTATCTTCTCTTTAATTTTGGTCACTGATGTTTTTCTATTCCTTTCTCTCTATCTTTTTTTCTTTCTCTTTTCATACCTTGCTTTCTCTCCCTCGTTTTTTGACAAGGAAGAAACATTCTATGATACACCTAATATAACATTTAATGTGGTACCCCCCCACACACACACACACACCTGAGTTGAATTTAAACAAAAATATCTGACAAAAAGGGTTTATTTGATATATTGCCCCAAAAATTTGAAGTAGTGTCATAGAATCCATTTCAAATAAGAGGAGGGGGGTTGTATATACCCACACACTTATCATAGATTCTATTTTGGGAAAGCAAAAAAGTGGGTGGAGACTATATCACCAACAAAAAAGTTTTCTGTAAACATGACAAAACCCCTTCAGTGTTTCACTCCTGACTCTTTCTTACCTCTGGAGCCTATGAAGGCAAGACTTACTCACTATAATCCATTTGAAAGCCGGGTTAGAGGGGGGGAGCCACAAACTAAGCATTCCAGAACGCCCCCTCCTCCTCATCTTTCTACCCTTGAGAATGATAAAGTCAACAATAATGTCAGCCTTGTCCCTCTTATTATCACAAGATCCATTCACTACTAATGCCCTGGGGGCAACATTCCAGGTTTAGTGATCTCCTCCCTCCTTGTCCTCCACTTTTACAATCCACCCACACAAGGCGCAGGGGGGAGGGAATCAATAACAAACTATTAGTATGGGTTAATGAATTTGACCTCTTCCTCTTTTATTTCTGTGTTGACTGAAAACTCTTCTCACTGGAGAACTAGAGGTCAGCTCTCTTTCTGGAGAGATGCAGAGAAATTAATTTCACACTTCGAAATCAATTTAAACAAACACTTCCTGTGTATGTGTGTGTATATGTATGTATGTATGTATGTATATATATATATATATATATATATATATATATATATATATATATATATATATCTCACACACACATATTCTCTACTATTATGCCCGGAGCTGACAGTTTCTACGATCGGTCATAACATAGACATGATATGCATACAAGAACACAGATACCTTCTTGGCAAAGATATTAAATACTACAATACTGGCAATAGATGGGCGTTTGTCTCGGCATCTGTATGGAAAAGTTCGGTCACCGTCATGATAGATGTAGATATGCTTATTGGACTATGGGCCTGAGAATCACTAAATAGCATCAAGAAAATACAACCGAAGATGATGACATTTAATAGCAACCCCAGCGCAATAATCATCTCCTGCTATAGCCCTACCAATATTAATGAAGAAACAGACTTCATCGCCTTCTATAACAAGCTATCCTCCTTTGTTCGTAGCATACCGAAATACAACGTTCTAATCATCGGTAGAGACATGAATGCCCAAATAGGTAAAAACATAAACAACAAATTCAGCTAAAACAACTCGTCAAACAAATGGGGAACATCTAATAGATTTCATGCTAGAAAATAGATTAACATGCCTCAATACTAAATTTCAGGAAAGAAAGAAAACTATGGACCTACACAAATAATACTAAAGCACAGATAGACTACGTCTTTATAAATAAGAAATGGAATAATAGCACATTGAATTATGAGGCATCTTCCTCTTTCAAGGGTGTGTCCTCCAATTACAGCATTGTCATGGCAAAGATATGACTGAGCCTATGAAAGAATGCAGCCCCAACAACCATACACTATGACTAGTTTCTGATTAACAACAAGGATATTAGAAATAAATATATATTAATACTAAGAAACAAATTCAATGCACTTCAGAAGATATCAGAAATGCCTACTCTGAATGACAAATATGAGAACTTTGTCAATGCCCACTTAGAAGCGTCAGCAGAATGCATACCAACTAAAAAATAAAAGAGCTAAACCTAGAGTCCCATGGGAGACATTAGCTGTTAGAAAAAACTGCCTCTAAATACAATAGGAAGAACCCAACCAATATCAATGCCCTGAAACTTCAGGAAACACAAAATGAATTAACTAACATATACCTAAAAGAACAAACAGAATACATACAAAATCAGATCAATAAGATTAGAGACTTAGTTGAAGATAGACAATCAAGGATAGCATGGTAGACTAAATGAAGTGAGCAGAAGGAAGAGTACTGTGAAAGCTAAATTGAAAGCTACCAGCCAAGAAGAATGAATACATCTGTGGAAACAACATTTCAAGAATTTACTCGGAAAACCTCTGAAAGTTACACATGAACCAATTATGAAAATTATTAGCAATCAACTGGACATCAAACTAGGACAGTTTATGCAAGAACTTGACTCAGTACTAAGAAAAGTTAAAAATACGAAAGCAGCTGGGCTTAATGAAGTACCCCCAGAAGTATGGAAGACAAGGGAATTCAACAACATACTGCTCCAACACTATAATGCCGTATATAACCAAAACACAATAGACAGATGAACAAAGGGATGCATCCTCCCTTTCCCTTAGAAGGATGACCTTGGAATAGCCGAGAACTGTAGAATACACCAACTGCACCTCTGCAGATGGGTAAGACACCCCAACAAGTGTCCTGATATGACACTAAACAATCTGATGGTGAGGTTCCAGTGATGCTGGAGCTTTGGGGAATGCGGAGTACCCCTTTATTGCCATCACTCCCAGGTCCACTCTGGCCCGGAGTGGAAGTACCTGATAAGGGTCCTATCTATGGGTTAAATAGAACTAAACAGTGGTTGGCGTTTACTGTTCTTATACATTTAAAATGCATATTTATGCTGAACTGAATTGTTTAAAATAGAACTGTTTTGACATTGGAACTGCGTACTAGTGCTGGACTCAAAATGGATTTGGTGTTAAATAACCTACAAAGGTTGATATGCTATAAAACCCAGCAAACCAACCAAAATAGCATTCGGAGAAATCGATCCATGACATCACAAATTTTGACTATCCGTTGAATTCTAGAAGGTGTACATGCAAAAAACCTTGAGGCAACAATGTTATTTGACTTCTCCCAGGCATTTGACTACATACACAGAGGGAAGATGGAGCAAATACTTCTCGCCTACAGCCCCCCCCAAGAAACCGTCATAGCCATAATGATGCTATATAAAAACACAAAAGTAAAAGTCTGCTCTCCTGATGGAGACAGATTACTTTGACATTGTAGCAGGTGTGCTACAAGGAGACACATTAGCTGCATAGCTATTTATCATAATTAGCAATACTTAAAACCATTTAACTGTGTGCAAATAGAACTATTAATGTTAGATAACAGTACTTGAAACCATTTAACTATGTGCAAACAAATGAGCTCTTGCTCATTCAAACTTTTGCCAACCCACTGTTCACTTACAAATCATATAATTTAAGTATGTATAAACAGGATTTTGCATTAAATAACCCTCAAGAGTTGATATGCAATAAAACACAACCACACCAAATATATTTATAAAATGTTTGTATATACATATGAGGGTAGAATGAAAAGTTCATCTGGTGATGTCATATCTGCTGTTGATGATTTTGACCAATGGGATTCAACCACAGCAAGACCTATGGAAGAAGTGTGTGGACGATGTTGAAAAATAAACATCACTTTGTCACATTCCATGAGCCTATGAACTTTTCAACCAACTCTCATCTGTAACCCAGTAATTAAAAAAATATATTATTGCTCCTCTCTGGAAATTTTTTTAATTTTTTCCTCCATCTTTACAGAGATAATTTAAAATGTGATAAGGTCATTGACTAATTTTTATAGATGTTAGGTTGTGGTAGAAAACGCATTCCAAGGTCATTTAATTGATGTGACACTGTAACCAGGATTGTTTATATTTATTGGGAATTTGAAGACTCAAAGTTCAATCTTAAAATATCAAGAGAATTTTACCATGTTGAGTGGCATGTCAGCAACAAGATTGTGCATTTTATATTAGTTATGGGAGTTTCATTAACCCATTCCCACAAGGTACCATAAAATCAATGTGGCAACTTGAAAAGATATATACAAAAACGTATAGACAAAAGATGTCTATATTGTTTAATGAACTATGCATTAAAGAAGAAATACTGCATAAATACACACACACACACACACACACACACGTAAAGTTGGTGACCCAAAAGCTCCCTTTTCAATAGCTACTACACTGAGGTGTAGGAAAGGACGCTACTCTTTTCTATGGATTGCTCCACTTTATCCTTGATCAGTACCTTATAATGGTGAGTGTTAAGCAAGGAGGTATCAAGTACCATTTTTCGAGTTTTGGTATGACTCGACCTGGTATTGAACTCTGGTCCGCTCAGCCAATGGACCAAATAGAACTTTTTTCCCCTTTTCTTTAAATTTAAAACGTGCTCAAATATTGGCCAGCAGAGCAGGATAAAACTTAAAATTCACCTACTCATAACTATGAGCTTTATATATATATATATATATATATATTTATTTATTTATTTATTTATTTATTTATTTTATTTTTTTTTTCTTTTTTTTTTTCTTTTAAATAAAACTATCAAATGAAACATTTGAGTAAAATGGATGAAGATGAAATAAGCTGCTCAATATTCCTTGCGCACAATCATCAAAAAATGACTGCATGTCAGAGGAACAGAACTTGCACAAAGCAAAAATGACTGCATTCTGTTCCTCTGCTATGCAGTCATTTTTTCCATTGTGCCAGAAATATTAAGTATTTATTAATCCTTTTGCCCCCCCTACCTTCCACACTCTACTTCTATTCCTCTGTCATGCAGTGTATATATATATATATATATATATATATATATATATACACACACACACAGAGGAGAGGGCTGGCAGATTTAGTTTGGACTGTAGATAGTAGGGTTGAAGTTATCATTCATCGCAATGTAAGGGTGGACTACCAAAGGAGCTGGGTGGTTGTCAAGCACAGAGTGAAAGACTAAACCAAAAAAAGATAAAATTCCAAACTTGAAACCAAATATAACCGTCTACTTCAGTAACAAGTGATTTGTAATTTGTAAAATTCTACTTTTTCCAAGAACCATTCTCGAATTTTCCATGGATCTGAAATTGTTAACAATGAATGTTCGGTAATTCCCCCATGAGACATGAATTGTCTATGGATGAACCCTAGCATACTATACATCTAATATTGAACCCCATGGAAGGAACTGACTAGTTTAGAGAAAAATGTTCAATTTGATCCTGACATCGTGGGAGGGGGGGTTAGAGGAGTAGGATGAAACACTTTAATTCCATCTCTGTCAAGGTTGAGAATTGTTTTGCAATCCTCCAAACTATTTTTTAGATAAACATTCAACCTAGCCCTTCAAATTATGTATACACATGTGATCAGTTCTTTTGTTTGGTGAGATTTCATCTGAGCAGGGACTTGAGAATTCGGATTAGCATTGATGTGGGAAGAATGTGTTTGTGTGCACTTATTTTCTTTTTGGCATTTTCTCTCTCTCTCTCTCTTTCTCTTTTTTTTTTTTTTTTTAAATCTCAATCAGTTGTCTATTGCCCTAAAGGTTCATGTCATATTTTTATATCATATAACCTTGAAGGTTATTTTGTAGTTCTGATGACTTTGATCTTTCTTATTTTACTTTTTTTTTAATATTTTATTTGAATCAACAAAGAATTGTTTTTTTCTTCAGTTGGATTTTTTATTTTTTTTATATATGTATTTAATTTTTTTGGTCCATGCTTTCCTCTTTCAACTATGAGCTCTCTTTTTCTATCCATAATATTTCTCTACCTTTGTTCACACTCTTTTATTTAAGGTAAATTACAAATAAGAATTTCCCATTTCTAGAGAGGACTAATAATGCACTTATAACTATGTTAGTCTTTAGGATATTCCCAGTGACTTGTTACCATCTACTTAGACCATACTAAACATGCAAATAGTATACAAGTTTCAATTTAGATAGTACTCTATTATTCACTTTTATATTAACTTTTGGGGTTTTTGTCTTTACTCATTTGGAAAAATACTTTGAATGGTTCTTGGAAAAAGTAGAATTTTACAAATCACTTGTTACTGAAGTAGACGGTTATATTTGGTTTCAAGTTGGGAATTTTATCTTTTTTTTTTTTTTTTTTTCTTTTTTTTTTTTTTTTGTTTAGTCTTTCGCTTTTATATTAACTTTTGGGGTTTTTGTCTTTACTCATTTGGAAAAATACTTGGTCAAATTTGTTGGAAGGATATTTACATTGTTCTGTGGATTTTTTTCTAACACTTGTCTAATTGAGTATATATATATATATATATATATATATATATATATATATATATATATATATATATATATATATATATATATATATATACACACACACACACACACGCAATTAGAGAGATATATATTGTTGTTGTTGAATTTTGGATTTTTGTCAACCCTTTCCATTTTTATTTTAACTTTTTCAACTTTTCAAAAAATGCTTATAGCCTAGGGCTTTCACATATGCTGACTGCATCTCCACAGAAGGGTAAGACATTCCCTCCCAACAAGTGTCCTGTATATGACACTAAACTGCATCTGATGGTGAGGCTCTAATCCTGGAGTTTTGGGAATGTGGAGTACTCCTTCATTGCCATTACTCCCAGGTCCACTCTGACCTGGGATGGTAGTGCCTATTAGGGTGTCATCTATGATTCAAATAGAACCGTTTAATCCTTTTACTATACTTAAAATCATTAAACTGCAAACAAACAAATGACAGATGTTAAATTGATTTATTAGTATTACATAGAAATACTTGAAACCATTTAACTGTGTGCAAACAATTGAGCTCTGGCTAGTTTTAAAATGTTAGCTACAAACTATTTATTTACAAATCATACATTTGACATTAAGGGTTGATATGCCATAAAATACAACCAAATAACTTTTAATTCTTAAAATGGCATCTAAAAACATCTGTAATTTTTTCCTGAAATACAACAGGTACATCATTTCACACATTTCTGTAATCCAGGAGGATATTATTAAGCTGGTCCCAGGGAACCTTCTTCCCTAGCAATATCTGCTTAGCAGGGTTAAGTTTATTGACACCACCCCCTAGTTTTGTAGAGGTTTTTTTTCCAGGTTGAAAATTTGAGTATACTCAGTTGTCTGCCATTTCAAGTAACTTTTCCTCTTCAGTCTTAGCGATTATTTACTTTTTTTTTTTTAATATTTTATTTGAATCAACAAAGAATTGTTTTTTTCTTCAGCTGGATTTTTTATTTAGTTAGATAGAAATACTTGAAACTTCAGCTGGATTTTTTATTTAGTTAGATAGAAATACTTGAAACCACACAAGTGTGGTTTCAAGTATTTCTATCTAATACAAATAATTTTCAAACAGATCTATTTGACCAAAAGATGTAGACAGGTACTACTAGTCCAGGTCAGAGTGTACTTGGGAGTAATGGTAACAAAGGCGTGACTCCACACTATCCAGAGCACTGGATGCAGTTTGATATCATACTCAAGACACCCCCCTTCCTGGAAGTCTTGCCTCTCTGTAGAAGATGCCCACAGTTATGGTTTCATGTATTCCTATCTAATACAAATAATTTCCAAACATCAATTTAACCCATAGTTGAGACCCTAATAGAAACTACCACTCTGGGTAAGAGTGGACCTGGGAGTAATGGCAGTGCAGGGGTGGCTATAAACTCTCCAGAAATGGAATCACAGTCAGATGCAGTTTCGTGTTATACTCCTCTGCAGGGAATGTAATCAACAGATTGTAGACCCAGTTGACAGGGTGGTCCACTGCTGGAACAATTTAGCTTGAATATACAAATTCACTTGGTGAATTATAATGAAGTTAAAAGAATAATCGCTAAGAGCTCTGAAAATCGGTGTTGATATTGGGTATGACTTCAGATTTTATTAGCATAAAAGTGGTTTTAATTTGAAGAGCAAAAAGAGTGGGAGTTCAAATAATCTTGGCTAAATATTTTAAAAGAAGAAAAAAAAGAACCCTAACAATTCCTGGAAGTTTGATTGAAATTGGGCTAAAAATGGTCGTGCCTTAGTCAAATGGATAGGCAGATGTTTGATGAATTATAAGATTCTTTTGTGATTCATTCAGTGAGTTCTCATTATAAATTAGATTATTTATATACACTAATTAATCTCTCTCTGCCCATGTTTTTTTTCTTTCTCTTTTCCCCCTCTCACTATAACTGTCTGTACTTCATCTTCATTCTAATGTATTTCCTCTGCTACTTACATTGTTTATTCGAGTATAAAGCATGTTGCCATAACAACAGAATTCTCCATTTACTTTTGACTGAAGAAATCAATTGCATGACTAACAAATATAAAAATCAGGGCGTATTTTTATGGATAAAACCCCATTTCGTATTTTATCTTTATTTTGTTTATTTTATTTTAAAAAGCACTTTTTTCTGTCAACTCAGACAATTTCTTTCTCCCCACCCCGGGGTAGCAAACACTGGGTGCCACTTTGTCTGACCCACACATAAGTGATGACCTTTTTAGATAACTACACCCACACCTTCCCTTCCCCGACACCACTCTGAAAATAAATAGGGGTGATTGTTTCTATTTTTGTGACACAACCTTACACAGTTGTTATAAGTCAAATCTAAAATAATCCCCGGTTTATCTGTTTTATTTTTAGTGCTTTTAAAATGATGAGGCTGTGCTATTTTAAAAAATAGTATACAAGTGATTCTGTGTTTTGTGTGTGTGTACTGTCCCCACCCTCAACTTAAAACTGATTGTACACCTCAAAGATAACTTTTTATCTGTGTGTGTGTGTGTAATATATATATATATATATATATATATATATATATATATATATATATATATATATATATATATATATTCTTTTTTTTTCTTTGTCTGAAGATGCAGATATAACATTTTTAAAATATAGGGTCGACTGAAATAATTTTCAAAGGTTTTTCTTTATACATAAAGCTCCTCACATGTAGTAAGTGTAGCAAGCTGGATGAGCAGACCCTTGTTCGTTTGATTCTCTAGGTACCCTTTGAGTTCCTGCTTTGTACCACACACCTAAGCTTAGTAAATAAAACACACTCGCATACACACACACACACACACACACACACACACACATATATATGTTGACCGACCTTAGTCAAGGGTGACTTGAAGGCTCTCTTTTCAATAGCTAAAACACCAAAGTGTAAGGAAGAGTTCTACTACTTTCCATGGATTGCTCCACTTACACTTGATCTGTAACATGATGCTGAATGTTAGGCAAGGAGGCATCAAGTACCTTTTTTTTTTTCTTTTGTAAGTTTTTGGTATAACTCGACCTGGGATTGAACCCCAGTCTCCTAGACCATTGGCGAACTTTTACATATATATATGAAGGTAGCAGGGGGGGAATAATCCAAGTAGGTGAATGTATTATGATGTAAAGTTAATGTTTCGGTTTCAGTAACCATAATCAGGACTTCTGGTGGTGTAATGGTTAGCAAGCACGACTAGCAAACCTACACGAGTGAGTTCGAGTCTCATTGGGTGCCCCTTTCATATGGCTTTGTGCCACATCTAAGTAAAATGCTTAGTAAATTACAACCATAATCAGGACTTGGATATCAAAATAGTTCATATAGCGATGGATGCTTGCTGAAATGATAGGAGCATATATATATATATATATATATATATATATATATATATATATATATATATATATATATATATATATATATATAGTGTGTTTTTTTGTTTTAAAAAAAATAGAATTTAGAAATAGTATTCCATTTTCCATAATAGATCCGTTTCACCGATTCAATCTGGCATTTTTTTGCTTATTTTGCTCTGCAGGGATATTTTGTCTTAAATAGCCGTGCATTGATCACTTTCACAGTTATTATTTACTTCAAGCAAGTTTTATTAAAAACGATAGGACACTGTTTATTATTTTTAATTTTATTTTTTCAAGACTAAGAATCTATATAATAAACGAATTGTCCCATATCTTCTGCCCAAGCGCTTTCAACCATACTTTTGGTCGTCTTCACGGGTAGTGTAGTTTTTACTGTTTAAATTATTTGTAGCGTTTTCTTTTAAAGTTGTCGGTTTGAACGTTTTCAGGATTTTGTTTTAAAACGTTCGGTAGGAAAAAGGTTTAATCCTATTTACCAATCACTCCACTCGGGCAGGATATGACACAAGGTCAATTTTTAAGCGGAGTTTAACAGGTTTGAATTCAGTTTTCCTTCTCCTAGACTAGTTGCCTTACCAAGGCTGAAGAACCTAGTCTGCCCTACTATCTACTCATAGCTGGAGGGAGAATAATTGGATTCATACCTTTCCCAAGGGTATTAGTGCTATGTGAAATGCAATCGGTCTCGTCCAGGATTTGAACTCGAGTCGTCGTATCCATTTCCTAGGAAGATAACCATTACACCACGGGTTTAATAGTTAATGATTTTTAGTTATCAAAAATATTTAATATGTATCAAATACTATTTTATTTGTTTGCTTTTTTTATTTTTTATGCATATTGCTTCTAGGATTTATAATGGCAAGGCTCCAGTCTTGGAGCTTTGGGGAATGTGGAGTACTTCTTCATTGCCATTGCTCCCAGGTTCACTCTGACCCGGAGTGGTAGCACCTGATAAGGTCTTATCTATGTGTCAAATAGAAAAAAAGCAAATGGTGGATGTTAAATTGTGACTGTTATATAACAATGTGAAACCATTTAACTATCTGCAAAAAGAGCTAAGGCTTCTTTAAGAATGTCTCCAAAAAATGTTTACAAATCATTTATAGAATATATGTATAAACAGGAAATTGGCATTAAATAACCTACAAGGGTTGATATGCCATAAAACCTAACCAACCCAACATATATATTCAATATATATGAATGAACAGGATTTGAGATGTATAAACAGGAATTTGGCATTAAATAACCTATAATGGTTGATATGCCATAAAACCCAACCAAACCAAATCTTGGGAAAAGTATAAATCCAATTATTCTCCACTCCAGCTCTAAGTAATTCTCTCTCTCACACATATATATATATATATATATATATATATATATATATAGTCATCCACTGACAGATCTGTTTCGTTCTATCAGAACTCATCAGTGTGGCTAGACATATTAGCTTCCTGTAGCCAGGATCGAAACCTGGTTGACTCAAACACCAAGCCAAGCCTCTAACCCTTCAGCCATATATATATATATATATATATATATATATATATATATATATATATATATATATATAGTCATCCACTGAGAGTTTCGTTGTATCACAACTCTTCAGTGTGGCTAGACACATAGGACGCTTTAAGCTGGGATTGAAACCTGCCCAACTTTACATTAGACTTAGTATCATACCACTCAACCATCAGTCGACATATGTCAGCTCAGGAATTATAAGGCCTTATGTAGTAGCTTTTGTTTGTTTATGTTTTGCCTTAACAGATATTGGAGTGCTCTATTCATATGAAGAGTTTTGCATTATGTGAGTGTCAGTTGTTAATTCCTTTGTCAGAGTGCTCAACCCCCAGACTTGATTCTTTAGCCTTTATAGAGCAACCAGTCAGAATTTAAAACAAGTTAGTCTGCTATAAAAAAAAACATTGACCTTGCATTGCATCCTGCTCACAATGGAGGGATTGAATAGGTACATTTCATATATAATGCTCTGTTTGTAAACCAGACAAATGAATCTCATTTTTCCACACAATTTCCACTTTATCATAAATACAAGGATTCTAATGATGAGATGACGTTCTGTTTGAAATAAAGATAGTAAAGAAAAGAGATGATTCTGTGTTGGCTGGCTGTGCTACGGCTGATTTTTAAAACTGATGTTTGAGATATAGTTTTCTCTCTTGAATGCCACTCCCCCCCCTTGTTCATTTATACTTTGAATAATTAAAAATTCCTCAAAATCTGATCATCTGAAAATGGTTTTGAGTTTGTGCAATACCATGAGGAAGCACAAAATATTGGATGATTTGCTGTTTTTCTTGTGTTTTTAAACACACACAAAAACTGTATCGTTTTTTTTTTTTTTTTTTTTTTTTAAATAGATACAAACAAGATAGCAATATTTCATTGCAACTTATTTATTTTTTCCAAATATTGTTTGGACAATATGAACCTACAATGCCGATCCATCCTTCAATCCAAAATAAGTAATGTATTAATAAGTAAAGTTGGTGATTGTAGTCGAGGGCGACCCGAAGGCTCCTTTTCAGTAGATACTACACCAAGGTGTAGGGGGAGGGCACTACTCCTTTCCCTGGATTGCCCCTCTTTATCCTTGATTCCTACCTTATAATACAGAGTGTTAAGCAAGGCGGCATCAAGTACCTTTTTTTCTTTTTTTTGTCTTTGGTATGACTCGACCTGGGATTGAACCCCGGTCTCCTAGGCCATTGACGAACACTCTACCAATTAGCCAATGGGCTGGTTTTAATATTCACCCATTATTCTTGAGTTTCATGAATGTGATAATACTAAGAGATTTTTGTTTTTAATAATTTTTTTTTCTTTCTATTTTCAGGTGCTCACGCTGCCACCGGCGCCTGACAAATTGGCACTTTGAGAAAGGGGGACAGTTGTTTTGTCGGCAGGATTACTGGACAATATATGGGGATGCTTGCCATGGATGCTCAGAACTGATTGCAGGCCCTGTCATGGTAATAACTCTTTGTTTTTCTGTTTCACTGACTCCTCTTTCTCTCTCTCCACTCTATCCTCTTTCTCTCTCTCTCCACTCTATCCTCTTTCTCTCTCTCTCTCCACTCTATCCTCTTTCTCTCTCTCTCTCCACTCTATCCTCTTTCTCTCTCTCTCTCCACTCTCTCCTCTCTCTCTCCACTCTATCCTCTGTCTTTCTCTCTCTCCACTCTATCCTCTGTCTTTCTCTCTCTCCACTCTATCCTCTGTCTTTCTCTCTCTCCACTCTATCCTCTGTCTTTCTCTCTCTCCACTCTATCCTCTCTTTCTCTCCACTCTATCCTCTCTTTCTCTCCACTCTATCCTCTCTTTCTCTCCACTCTATCCTCTCTCTCCACTCTATCCTCTCTCTCTTTTTCTCCACTCTATCCTCTCTTTCTCTCTCTCTCCACGCTCTACTCTGTCCTCTCTCTCTCTTTCTCTCTCCCTCCATTCTCTCCACTCTATCCCCTCTCTTGATCCTCTCCGTCTACTCCATCCTCTCTGTTTTTAAAATAAGACTTGTCTTGTTTTTGGGTTGAATTAACGAATATTTAGCCCAATTTACATTTTTGCATCTAAAAATGAAGTTTTTTGCAATTTATAGCAATCTGGTTTCACTACTGTGTAACGAGAAAATCGGTTGTTATGGTAACACAATGCATACAAAATGAACTTGCATTGTGTTGATAGAACTTTGAAATTTTACACACTCTTGTAAAACACTGTTGTATGACAAACACACACACACACGTGTTTTACAAGAGTGTGTAAAATTTCAAAGATATATAACACAAAAGTGATAAGACTAATAGAAATCTTTTATTTATTTTGGTTGTTCTCAACTAGTTTTGACCTGACGTCATCATCAGGAGAAAGGGTTTTTTTTGGGGTGGGGTAAGTTTTAAAAAACAGATTTTAGGCTATGAGACAAAAATCAGTTGGTGACATGACATATCTAATTGTTGAATGAAAATCTTATATATGATCTATGCTATGAAAATGCATTGGCCAACGATTGGTGTTATGAAAAGGTTTTAATATTTAATTGCTCTATATGAAACTTTGGCCATTTAGAGAAGAAAAACCTTTTTTTTTTTTTCTTTTTTTTTTTTCATGTAAATGTAAAATTTTCACTTTTTTTTTTCTCTCTGTCTTTTTTGTGTGTGTTTCATGAGATGATGTTTTTATTGTCATTTCAGGTGGCAGGAGAACATCGCTATCACCCTGAATGTTTCCAGTGCTGTAGTTGCTACAGTTACATCGGGGATGGAGAGGGATACGCCTTGGTGGAGCGGACCAAACTCTACTGGTTTGTATTACCTACAAATATTTCTCTTGGAGATATTAACCTTGCCAATATAATGCAATGCCTTTCTGACTGACTGCTTACATACTACAATGACAACTCCAAGTTATATATATTACAAAAAAATATATATCATCATCATCATGTCGTGCCACTAGCACAGATATCCCTGACCCTCTCTCGCCACTTCTCCCTATCGTTCATCACCTCTGGCAGTTCTTCAGGGCTACATCCCGTATCCTCACATAGCTGCTGAATGTATGTTTGAGCTAGTCGTCTTGCTTTTGCCCGGCCATATGTGGGGGTCCATAGGAGTACATCACTTATGAGCTCGTCCCTGCTTCTCCAGCAGTGTCCTGTATGTCTGGTTCGTCTAACTTGGATAGTTTTCGTGATGGGAGGCAGGTGACCGTATAGTTGATACTATTTACCAACCCCTCCGCTCGGGCAGGATATGACACAAGGTCAATTTTTAAGTGGAGTTTAACAGGTTTGAATTCAGAGTTTTCCTTCTCCTAGACTAGTTGCCTAACCAAGGACTGAAGAACCTAGTCTGTCCTACTATTTACCCATAGCTGGAGGGAGAATAATTGGATTCATACCTTCCCCAGGGGTATTAGTGCTATGTGAAATGCAATCAGTCTCGTCCAGGATTTGAACTCTTGTCGCCGTGTCCATTTCCTACGACGATAACGACAACACCACTACAATGGCCGTATAGTTGATGCCCAACGGCGACACCCCATATATATGAAAATATTCAAAGAATATATTTATCTATATATGCTAATATGTCAATGTTTCAGTTTTTTTGTTAGACCATCTTAGAATGCTTCATCTGAAAATTTTTCAATGAAAAAATTGAAATGAAAAAGAAATTCTAGCCTTTTAAAATACACCAACATAATTAGTGCTTGAAATTTGTTTCTCTCAAAGGATTTTACTTACAAATCAAAAATAATTTTTCTGTCAAAGGATGACGTTTTAACTTACAGATTTAAAAAGGAAAAAAAGAAACAACCAAACTGTAGAATTTTTTAAAATTTTCGAAAATAATGTTTCCATGTATTTGGGAAATTTTTTTTTTTTTTTTTTCCTAATATATTTCATTTCGATATTAAATGAAATTTTTGTGATGGTTTCCAATCAAAATTTAGTTGAGAAAAATATTTTGATTCAAAATAATATTGAAACTATTATAAATAAATGATTTATTGATAAAATCTAATTTAGATAAAGGATATTCTTCTTAGAACTAATTTAACTAAATAAGGAGATAATTTGGGAAAAAAAAAGAAAAAAAAGGCCTTTATTTGATGGTATTAAAAATAATGCTAAATTCACCAATCTGTCCGTGTTGTTCATTAGAGAGAAAACTAATATTTTAAAATCTTAAAAATTAAAATTGTTTGGTTTTTAGAATGTTTTACTAATGTTTCTGTCATCACCGATTTTTGAAATCTCAGGTTTGTTCATAGACACATTTTTCAATTGATCTCAGAGTTTCACCTATATAGTTTTTATCACAACCCATACACGATTGAATATCTGCTAGCTTCAGATTTGACATGGTTTTCATGTTCCTAATTCTTTTAGAAAAATTTGTAACTATTTGGAGATTAAGGGGTTTTTTGTTTTGTTTTTTTTTCTAACTAAAATGTTAAACATTGGCCTAGTGGGTAGGGTGTTTACCAATGGTCCACGAGACCTCGGTTCAATCCCAGATCGTGTCATACCAAAGACTTTAAAAATGGTACTTGATACCTCCTTGCTTAACACTCAGCATTATAAGGTATGGATCAAGTGTTAAGTGGAGCAATCCAAGGTAAGTAGTAGTGCCCTCCCCTACACCTTGGTGTAGTAGCTATTGAAAAGGGAGCCTTCTGGTCGCCCTCAACTACGATCACAAACTTATATATTCATATAAAAATAAATACATACTCTGAATTTTTTTCATATTTTATATTTACATACCATCAGATTTATTTCAATTTTTCACTGTGTGTGCGTATATATATATATATATATATATATATATATATATATATATATATATATATATATATATATATATATATATATATAAAAACCTTTGAAAATGTTTTTTTTATGTCCACACACACATACAAAGTAGTTGGCTGACCATCATCAAGCATGACATGAAGGATCCCTTTTCAATAGCCACTCCACCGAGGTGTAAGGGAGGGCACTCTTTGTAACTTAACAATGGTAGCAAAATTTTTTTCCTTCCTCCCCCAACACTACCTTACATAAAACTTATGTTTTTATTAAACAAAATGAAAAACTTTGTTTCTATTTTAGTGCTTACTGCTACAACAATGTGATGAAGCCAAAGTTCACCGATATGCCAGAGAATAGGAAGCCGCATTCTATTCAGTTAGTGGAAATCCCGGCTACCCCAGACAAGGGGAGCCGGGGGGTGCATTTAACAGTAGAAAAATCTGCTTACACTCCATTCCACAGAGGAGCATCTCATCTCATCCGTATCGCTGGGTAAGGAAATGAGACCAAATTGGAAAACGTTTTACATACTTTATATATATATATATATATATATACTCTCACTGTTTCTCTTTATATTTCCTTTGATTCCTCTCTCTTTGCTATCCTTAACTTCTCTCTCCCTCTCTCATCCTTAACTTCTCTCTTACTCTCTCTCCTATCCTTGACTTCTCTCTCTCACTCTCTTACTCTCTCTCTCACTCTCTTACTCTCTCTCCTATCCTTGACTTCTCACTCTCTCTCCTATCCTTGACTTCTCACTCTCTCTCCTATCCTTGACTTCTCACTCTCTCTCCTATCCTTGACTTCTCACTCTCTCTCCTATCCTTGACTTCTCTCTCTCTCTCCTATCCTTGACTTCTCTCTCTCTCTCCTATCCTTGACTTCTCTCTCTCTCTCCTATCCTTGACTTCTCTCTCTCTCTCCTATCCTTGACTTCTCTCTCTCTCTCCTATCCTTGACTTCTCTCTCTCTCTCCTATCCTTGACTTCTCTCTCTCTCTCCTATCCTTGACTTCTCTCTCTCTCTCTCTCCTATCCTTGACTTCTCTCTCTCTCTCTCCTATCCTTGACTTCTCTCTCTCTCTCTCCTATCCTTGACTTCTCTCTCTCTCTCTCCTATCCTTGACTTCTCTCTCTCTCTCTCTCCTATCCTTGATTTCTCTCTCTCTCTCTCCTATCCTTGACTTCTCTCTCTCTCTCTCCTATCCTTGACTTCCCTCTCTCTCTCTCCTATCCTTGACTTCTCTCTCTCTCTCTCTCTCTCTCTCTCTCTCTCTCTCTCCTATCCTTGACTTCTCTCTCTCTCTCTCTCTCTCCTATCCTTGACTTCTCTCTCTCTCTCTCTCTCTCTCCTATCCTTGATTTCTCTCTCTCTCTCTCTCTCTCTCCTATCCTTGACTTCTCTCTCTCTCTCTCTCTCCTATCCTTGACTTCTCTCTCTCTCTCTCTCTCCTATCCTTGACTTCTCTCTCTCTCTCCTATCCTTGACTTCTCTCTCTCTCTCTCTCTCCTATCCTTGACTTCTCTCTCTCTCTCTCTCTCCTATCCTTGACTTCTCTCTCTCTCTCTCTCTCCTATCCTTGACTTCTCTCTCTCTCTCTCTCTCCTATCCTTGACTTCTCTCTCTCTCTCTCTCTCCTATCCTTGACTTCTCTCTCTCTCTCTCTCCTATCCTTGACTTCTCTCTCTCTCTCTCTCTCTCCTATCCTTGACTTCTCTCTCTCTCTCTCTCCTATCCTTGACTTCTCTCTCTCTCTCTCTCTCTCTCTCCTATCCTTGACTTCTCTCTCTCTCTCTCTCTCTCTCTCCTATCCTTGACTTCTCTCTCTCTCTCTCTCTCTCTCTCCTATCCTTGACTTCTCTCTCTCTCTCTCTCTCTCTCTCCTATCCTTGACTTCTCTCTCTCTCTCTCTCCTATCCTTGACTTCTCTCTCTCTCTCTCTCTCCTATCCTTGACTTCTCTCTCTCTCTCTCTCTCCTATCCTTGACTTCTCTCTCTCTCTCTCTCTCTCCTATCCTTGACTTCTCTCTCTCTCTCTCTCTCCTATCCTTGACTTCTCTCTCTCTCTCTCTCTCTCCTATCCTTGACTTCTCTCTCTCTCTCTCTCTCCTATCCTTGACTTCTCTCTCTCTCTCTCTCTCCTATCCTTGACTTCTCTCTCTCTCTCTCTCTCCTATCCTTGACTTCTCTCTCTCTCTCCTATCCTTGACTTCTCTCTCTCTCTCTCTCTCCTATCCTTGACTTCTCTCTCTCTCTCTCTCTCCTATCCTTGACTTCTCTCTCTCTCTCTCTCTCCTATCCTTGACTTCTCTCTCTCTCTCTCTCCCCTATCCTTGACTTCTCTCTCTCTCTCTCTCTCTCTCCTATCCTTGACTTCTCTCTCTTTCTCTCTCCTATCCTTGACTTCTCTCTCTCTCTCTCTCCTATCTTGACTTCTCTCTCTCTCTCTCTCTCCTATCTTGACTTCTCTCTCTCTCTCTCTCCTATCCTTGACTTCTCTCTCTCTCTCTCCTATCCTTGACTTCTCTCTCTCTCTCTCTCTCCTATCCTTGACTTCTCTCTCTCTCTCTCTCTCTCTCTCTCCTATCCTTGACTTCTCTCTCTCTCTCTCTTTCTCCTATCCTTGACTTCTCTCTCTCTCTCTCTCTCTCCTATCCTTGACTTCTCTCTCTCTCTCTCTCTCCTATCCTTGACTTCTCTCTCTCTCTCCTATCCTTGACTTCTCTCTCTCTCTCTCTCTCTCTCTCTCCTATCCTTGACTTCTCTCTCTCTCTCCTATCCTTGACTTCTCTCTCTCTCTCCTATCCTTGACTTCTCTCTCTCTCTCTCTCTCTCCTATCCTTGACTTCTCTCTCTCTCTCTCTCTCTCCTATCCTTGACTTCTCTCTCTCTCTCTCTCTCTCTCTCCTATCCTTGACTTCTCTCTCTCTCTCTCTCTCTCTCTCTCTCCTATCCTTGACTTCTCTCTCTCTCTCTCTCTCTCTCTCTCCTATCCTTGACTTCTCTCTCTCTCTCTCTCTCTCTCTCTCTCTCTCTCCTATCCTTGACTTCTCTCTCTCTCTCTCTCTCTCTCCTATCCTTGACTTCTCTCTCTCTCTCATCCTTGACTTCTCTCTCTCTCTCATCCTTGACTTCTCTCTCTCTCTCTCATCCTTGACTTCTCTCTCTCTCTCTCTCTCTCTCATCCTTGACTTCTCTCTCTCTCTCTCTCTCTCATCCTTGACTTCTCTCTCTCTCTCTCTCTCTCTCATCCTTGACTTCTCTCTCTCTCTCTCTCTCATCCTTGACTTCTCTCTCTCTCTCTCTCTCTCATCCTTGACTTCTCTCTCTCTCTCTCTCTCATCCTTGACTTCTCTCTCTCTCTCTCTCTCATCCTTGACTTCTCTCTCTCTCTCTCTCTCTCTCATCCTTGACTTCTCTCTCTCTCTCTCTCTCTCTCATCCTTGACTTCTCTCTCTCTCTCATCCTTGACTTCTCTCTCTCTCTCTCTCTCCTATCCTTGACTTCTCTCTCTCTCTCTCTCTCCTATCCTTGACTTCTCTCTCTCTCTCCTATCCTTGACTTCGTCTCTCTCTCTCTCTCTCTCCTATCCTTGACTTCTCTCTCTCTCTCTCTCTCTCCTATCCTTGACTTCTCTCTCTCTCTCTCCTATCCTTGACTTCTCTCTCTCTCTCTCCTATCCTTGACTTCTCTCTCTCTCTCTCTCTCTCCTATCCTTGACTTCTCTCTCTCTCCTATCCTTGACTTCTCTCTCTCTCCTATCCTTGACTTCTCTCTCTCTCCTATCCTTGACTTCTCTCTCTCTCCTATCCTTGACTTCTCTCTCTCTCCTATCCTTGACTTCTCTCTCTCTCCTATCCTTGACTTCTCTCTCTCTCCTATCCTTGACTTCTCTCTCTCTCCTATCCTTGACTTCTCTCTCTCTCCTATCCTTGACTTCTCTCTCTCTCCTATCCTTGACTTCTCTCTCTCTCTCTCTCTCTCTCCTATCCTTGACTTCTCTCTCTCTCTCTCTCTCCTATCCTTGACTTCTCTCTCTCTCTCTCTCTCCTATCCTTGACTTCTCTCTCTCTCTCTCTCTCCTATCCTTGACTTCTCTCTCTCTCTCTCTCTCTCTCTCTCTCTCTCGTTCGCTCTCATTTATTCAAATTACCATAACAATGGAATTTCTCATTAACTTATTGTCATCTTGTAAATTTTAATAAATCCTAAAATGTTCAAATTATTAATCCCCTTAAAAAAATCTTTAGTCATTTAATTTTTAAAGAAATATTACCTGATCTTCAAACACATTTTACACCATTTGTTGGTTTTACAAGGGAAAGTTTATTAATTACTGTTTATTAAAAAAAATAATTGGAAATATTTCTGAAATACTAAGTTTTTCTTTGTTAAATTCTAGATAAATCGCATCTTTGCTACAGTTTAATTTCACATTATTGCAGAGACCAATCTTGAATAGATACATTTTACCTCCAATCCAATATTTATCATTGCTTCTTTTTCTGATTTCCTCTCCCCTCTTTTTTTCAGCCTTGACAGTAACCCTGCTCTCAATTCCTTAAATGTCGGTGACAAGATCCTTGAAGTAAATGGTACAGCAGTGAAAGATAAATCCTTTGAGGAGGTAAGAATTTTAACAACCATTTCTTTTTTGACTCGGACATGTTGATTCTCCCCACCCAATCAGACTGTATGATTTTTCACAATGTTTTATAAAAACATCTTAAAACATTGTCAGCCATTAGTGAAACTTGTTTTTAAGTTGTAGGCATTTCAGCCATTAATTAACAAGGTCATTTATACCTGAACGATAAAACTCTAAAAGTTTTAATGCCAAGAAATCTTTAAATGAAGTTTCCATTTCTCCTTTGGGATGTAACATGTTTTGGTATAAGTGTCCAGATACTTGGAAAAAATGGAAGTCAGTGGATGTGATAAAATCTTGTATCTCAAGCCGGTGAGCTTCTGCAGTGTCATCCTGGATACTCAACATCTGACATTTTGTAATCCTTAAGCAAATAGCATATGAATCCCCTCTGATTAGGTTGGCATATCAAATCTTATTTTAGAGATTTTTTTTTTTTTTTTTTTAAATTGTTAAAGTATGAGACAGAAGTTAAAAGAAATTTTGTTTTTACAAGGTTTTTTATTTTTTTTAATTTTAAAGGTCTTGTTTGGTAGACACACACATTGGTAAATCTGATGAGATAATAAAAAAAGTGGATGATAAATCAAACAAGAGTTTAGTAGTACTATTTTGTTATTTATTCAAGCAAGAACTTTTTCAGACTAAAAAAGATTTTGACTTTTCCTACATTTTAGCAAGTGAAGAAATAGATGAAATAATAATGAAAATCTGTCTCTTGTCTTTAGACTCTTTCCCTCCCTTAATATCTTTTTACATTCCCCAATTGCTAAAATGTTGAAAAACTCAAATTTTTAGTCAGAAGTTTTCCCTTCAATAAAGAACAAGATATTACTACTAAACCCATTCTAAGTGTTTGATTTATCCATTTTTTTTCCTATCATCATATATAAAATTTTTGGTATCCTTTTATTTCTCTCAAAAAGGATGAGATGCTAATCTAAATTGCTCTTTTCAAATATTATTTGGATTGAAAAAGCAATATTTTTGATGAGTAAAAAGTTCTACATTTTATGAAGAGTTAAACAGTGCAGATTATTTGACACATTAATACATGATTGATCCTTTAGTTTGAGTATAAAAAGGGTACGTAACTCTTGTGAGATTAATGTGCTAACGAGCCAATATTACTTTATTACATCCTTCCTTTTCTGATTTTATTGCTACACTAAATTGTTTGTTTACACCTCTTTCTAATAGACATAATTATTTTCACTTGTTTGAATTTCTTAGATCGAACGTTATCATTTTCTTTTTGCAAGTTTTCTTTGATTTTTCTTTTGGTTTTAAGGATCTAAAAGTATGAGGTTATCTTATAAAAGGCAGCAAAAACAAAATGTAGGATAAAAACTTTTTTAGATGACACCTTTAAATCCATCCAATACCGTCATCTACAGTGAATCTCCATGTTTGTTTTTTGTTTTTTTTTTAAGAGGAGGGGTTAATGTTAATAGCCTATTCTATTTATCTTTGAGATGAAACACTATCATTAATTTTGACTACTATTTTCTTTCATATTTAAATATTTTAGTCACTTTTTTGTACTAGTCTTAAACTTGTCAAAAATTGATGACCAATATTTCAATTTGAATAATTCTAAGAACTAAGTATAATAAGATGTATTCTCTTTCTTTCTTTCTTTCTTTTTAACAAGACTAATTGATTGAAGTTTCATTTTCTGATTTTATTTCCACACCATATCATTTGTTTACTCCTTGTTGCAGTTCTTTGCTGCTGTAGAAATAATGACCCACCTAAGTGACTTTAAGATTTATAAACAAGCAACTCAAATAAAAAGATGAAAGAACATACTACTCAGAATCAATACAGATAAAACTAGTCTCAAATAAGAAATTCAAAGAACTCAGTATATATGTTTTTATCAATTAGAGTATTGTCTACATCTTGATCAATATATTCACAGTATTTCAACCGATATATCCATCAGCCTTCAGGTGTTTCTTGTCGAACTTGGGGGCCTATATGGAACTTCGAACCTAACCCTTTATTTAACCTATAGCTTTCAAATTCCACTGGTCCAGTCAGCTGGGGCTGCAGAATACGCAGACTGCATCTTTGCAGAGAGGTAAGACTCCCCCAAACAAGTGTCCTGATATGACACTAAACAATCTGATGGTAAGGGTCCAGTAATGCTGGACCTTTGGGAAATGCGGAGTACCCTTTTATTGCCATTACTCTGGCTTGGAGTGGTAGCACTTGATAGGGTCCTATCTCTGAGTCAAATAGAACTAAACTGCCTACTTAGGCTAGACTGAATTGTTTGAAATAGAACTGTTTTTACATTTAACTTTGTAAATAAAAAATCTGTACTTATGTTAAACTAAACTGTTTGTAATAGAACTGTTTTAATGCCAAATCCATTTTATACATATAATGTACAATGTTCCACACGAAACATCCTAAAGTGGGCTGGAAGACACATTGACCAAAATGTTGTGAATATGACTATAAAGAATAGTCTAAATTTAAAAAAATTGTGTTTCATCTATGAATATACATAAATATATTCTTCCCTTTTTATTTTGAATCAGATTGATTCATTGATGAAAAATACAAATGAAGCCATCCAACTAACTGTGGAGACGGATGCAAGTCCAGTTGTTGGCGATTCTCCGTCCAAGGAGGCCAGTGGAAGTGTCTCCAGTCCCGAACCAAGCTCCCCCACAGAGATTGACGTGGATGGCGTGCGTGTACCGCTTAGGCGGAAGTCTTTGTTAAAAGCAAGGAAGTAAGTATTTTCAACAATATGGATCTTGTTTAATCTCATCGTTTTTGTATTTCTCTCAATAATTCTAGTTAGCATATGAGTCTTTGCTTGTACATCTAAACATAAGGGGTTTTTTTGGGGCGGGGGGGTTACCCTTTTGCAGACAGTGACATTTTCATTTTTTAATCAGTAGTTCAATGTAAAACATTTTTCTATCGACTGCTCATTGACCAATTCAGTATTAATGAATAAAAACATTGTTATGTAGCCCCACTGTGGTGTAAAATTGGGTAAAAGTTGTTTTGCAAAATATCATGATTAAAAATGAATACTTTTTTTTTTTTTTTTTTTTTTTTTCAACAAAATTATCATGTTATATATATTGTTTGAACATACCTTCTATTTTACAAAATCTCTGAAAATAATTCATCCACTCGACAAGGATTAAAATAAGATTATCTGTCTGCAAGAGGGTTAACACTTAGATTTGTACTGATTCATTCTACAACTTTCTTCTGGGGTAAAATTTAAAAAAGAAAAAAAAAGTTGATTTTGCAAAAAAAAAAAAAAGTTGATTTTGCATGTCATAAAATATTTTAACCCTTGTACTGCTGGGCTTAACTATAACAAAATTCTTTCCCTGAGCTGTATATAAATATAATCAAATTTCACACCAAATTCCATTTTACTGGTTCAAGTTTTTCTCTTGTTTGATAATTTCACTTAGTTTCTTATGATTTGATGCCAAAGTTGATGGGTTTTTTTTTTTTTTTTTTGTTTGTTTTTTTTTTGTTTGTCTTTTGGGAATTCAGATCATTATACAGCAATTACGTATGTGGTGAATTCTTTTGTTGTCAGCTCATCCAAAAAGTATGGCTTTTACTACTTAAGCCTTTACCTCCCTAAAAACAAAATCACCTATTTAGGTCATTTACTAAGTTTTGACTTTGTTGATGGCTGCCACTGAATACAATGGACAAACATTATTACCCTCTATGAGGGTCATTCAGTAATTAATGTGGATTTTGCCCTAGAAGTTGGCAATAGGCAGCACTGTTGACAGTTGCACCTTATTTAGGGAAATTGATAGTGATGAGCCCTTCCATGTCCAAGAACACTGTCAGCATGACCTTCTTTACTGACTGCTGTGCCTGGAACTTTTTCTTTACCTGAGAGTTTGTGTTTCCACTGCATGGACTGTCTTTTTAACTTGGGCTTGACTACTAAACTCAGGTTTAGCCCATTTGGGAAAATATTTTTTACTGAAATGTGCTTCTCCATACACTTTGGATGTTCTTCTGTAAATTTCACATGGTTTGCACTTCTCAGCAACCAAAAATTTGATGCCAGACCTCTGTTCAAGTTTGGAGCATTCGGTTTGATTTGGCACCATTTCGAATAGCCTCAAAACAAATGTTTTTATCAGGTTAGAATTTTTGCTATAAACTAACTCCAAACTATGCAGAGTTTCCATTTATAAAAAAAAATATAATGCCCCCCCCAAAAAAAAATTCCCTTATTCATTGAATGACTTGTGTGTGTGTGTGTGTGTATGTATGTATATATATATATATATATATATATATATATGTCCCTCCTTGGTCAAAAATATACCCTTATTCATTGAATGACACTTGTATATTAGAATGGTCTTGATTTTTTTGCATGTATGTTACTAAAACACAAATGGCACAACAAAACTAAAATGTTCTTCTCGGGTTTGCATTCTTTTTTCACTCTCATAATTCTAGTTTCTAATCCCTAAAATTTTTTGATAGAACTTAATATTAACTTTGTAAGATAAGATGTCATTTTATGCATTTATAAAAATTACTGTTTGTTCAATGTAAATTTTTTTAATTAACAAAGATTCTAAATAACCATTTGCAATTTTTGATCACTTAACTTTGCCAGAGAGAAGTTCTTTAACTAAAATTTACAATTTTTTTCAACATAAAATTATCATGTTATATATATATATATATAGTTTGAACATACCTTCTATTTTACAAAATTTCTGAAAATAATTCATCCACTCGACAAGGATTAAAATAAGATTATCTATTTGCAAGAGGGTTAACACTTAGATTTGTACTGATTCATTCTACAACTTTCTTCTAGGGTAAAATTTATAAAAAAAAAAATTTTTTTTTTTTTTTATGTTGATGGGCGCGGGGGGTCTATTTTGCATGTCATAAAATATTTTAACCTTTGTACTGCTGGGCTTAACTATAATAAAATTCTTTCCCTGAGCTGTATATAAATATAATCAAATTTCATACAAAGTTCCATTTTACTGGTTCAGGTTTTTCTTGTTGGGTTATCTAAAATTTTTTGATAGAACTTAATATTAACTTTGTAAGATAAGATGTCATTTTATGCATTTATAAAAATTACTGTTTGTCCAATGTAAAAATTTTTAATTAACAAAGATTCTAAATAACCATTTGCAATTTTTGATCTCTTACCCTTGCCAGAGAGAAGTTCTTTAACTAAAATTACAATCAAAGATCAAGTGAAAGTGTATTTTAATCCTCTTGAAATAAATAAGTTGAGTTCGAGTCTCATTGGGTGCCCCTTTCATATGGCCCTGTGCCACATCTAAGCAAAAAGCTTAGTAAATTACCCCTCTTGAAATAAATAAGCACTCATTTTTCTTAATATCCTCGGCAAATCTCCATGGCATTATGACTAATTTGCTCAATGACAATATAGTAAGCAAGTTCTAACTCCAGTCGCACTATAACATTTACTTTTGGGTGAATACTTTTACCTTACCCAGCTATGGGTCATTTTACAAGAATGGCTTTGGCATTAAATAACTTACAAAAGTTGATGTGCCATTAAACAAATCAAACTTTTTCAAACATAATATTCAGTGCAATAACTTATAAGGAACTTATAAGGGATCAAAAAAAACATCAGAAATTAATATTAAATTTAATATCGAATATAGCGGATATGTGTTTATTGTAGACATTCTAATTTAACTTTTATAGTCTACCATAACAATTTTGAATTTTTTAGTAATATTTAAAAGTGTATTATGACAAGAATAAATACATCTTAAAAACATTTTCTTGCTTGTGTGTATTAAATTGAGCACGTTGCCCTGACTCGCTTCCCGTCGCAAGCACGTCACCCTAACTCGCAAGTCACACATGGCATATACCTCATACACATTCACACCCGTCTTTCTTTCTCATCCCTATCAAGTGTTTTCTTAATGATTCTTTCATTTTTTTTTTGTTTAACTCTACCCCTACCCCTACTCAGCCCGTTTGCTTTGTTCCTTTACTTTTTTTACCCATACTTCCCACTATCCCCTCAATGTTGTGCACCACTGTCTTACTCTGTGACTTTTGAAACACGTTTTAGTTACAGTCCCTCAAAGCGGAGAAGCAAGTCTCCATCGCCAGCTCCTCCTACCAGACAGAAGACCCTGGAATTGACAAGGGCCCATTCCTTCCGCTCACAGCCACAATCACACAGAGTATTCCGCTCCAGTGATCTACAACCAGGTGAAGTGTTGGGGAAAGGATTCTATGGTCAAGCTATTAAGGTAACATTTTCCTTTTCTTTCTTTTCCAAATTTTTTATTTTTAAAATTTAAAAAACAAAAAAATTTGAAAAATTCTTTTAATTTTTTTTAATTCTTTTAATTTGAAAATTCTTAGTTTTTTTTTTTTTTTTTTTTTTTAACTTTTTTGATTTTTCAACTTTATTTTTCTTAAACTTATTTTTTTAATCTTTATTTTTATTTCACTTATTTTTAATCTCAAGTTTTTAAAACTTTAAATTTTTAACTCAATTTTTTTTTTTTTTTTTTTTTTTTTTTTTGAGAAGACCTTTTATTTCCCAAATATACAGAACTGTATTTATGTTGGGTATTTACTATCCATAGATATTTCATTGTTCTTTTAGTTTTCTCTTTTTTGAAACTTTTTGGGGTCCTTAAGAAAAGCACTCATGGCTATATAGATATCATCTCATATCTAATATAATTTTTTTTTTTTTTTATTATGAAATAAAGTTGCTAATATTTTTGCTATTATCAGAAGTATATTTTTATGGTTTAATGTAATCTTTTTTTTTCTGTCCTATCAGGTAACCCACAAAACCACCAAAGAAGTCATGGTACTTAAAGAATTAACCCGATTTGATGAAGATGCGCAAAAAAATTTCATGAAAGAGGTCAGTATTTTCATTCGTCCATTTAACCTTTTACTCTCACATATATACACACACACGTGCACAATATGTGGGGAATGTCTTTTGTATGACATTTTAAACTGCACCTGTTGGTGAGGCTCCAATACAAGAACTCAGGGGACTGGAGTATCCCATCATTGCTCTTGGATCCACAGGAGTACTTGTTAGGGTCCCATCTATGGGTCAAATGGATATGTTGGAAAATTATTTGTAGGAATACTTGCAACCATATAATTGTGCATAAATAATCAATTTTAAGAAGTGAGTTTTTATTTGGTTTTATACTATTAAGATTATTCTATACTATTATTTTATTTTATTATTTTATACTATTAAGATTATTTCATTTTTAAGGTTGCTAGTGATGGGAAGCTGTTAAGATTTTTGTTCTTTTCAGCCACACAAATCAGAGGTTGATATTTATAACTGTAATTAATCAATTTCTAGACTGTTCAAAGATATGTCAGATAAGTTTTTTAAAGAAAGGGAAAAAAGAAGAGAGAGAAAGAAAAAAGCTGCTGGTCAGAGTATTGGAAAGAAATGAACCAGTTTTAATATTAAAGTGTGTGTGTGTGTGTGTGTTTTAACAAAAATAAATATACAAAGTTTGGTATGAAAGACCGATGCTAATTGACTGTAATGTTGAGATTAATGCTTATAACCCTATGTGCACCGTCTGGGCCCTTATCTTTGTCACCCTTGTATAGCACTGGACCTTGCTGTCCAGTTTAAGCTATAATCAGGCATATGTGCCTGGACCCAGATTTGGGTCCAAGTCCAGCTAGGTTCATCAGGCCTACATTGCACTAAGTGGGCCGATGACTTGATATGAAATTAAACAATCTGTTGGTGAGCTTTGGGGATGGCAGAGTACTCCTCATTGCCATCGCTCTCAGGTCCTCTTTGGCCCAGAGTGGTAGCACCTGATATGGTCCTATCTATAAGTCAAATAGAACCATTTGACATTTAAATTGAGTGAAAACAAATGACTTATGCTAAACTGAATTGCTTGAAATAGAACTGTGATCATTTGAACTGTGTAAACAAATGACATATTTAACTGAATTATTAGTTATACATAGCAATAGTTGAAACCATTTGACTTTATTGACTTATGCTAAATTGAATTGTTAGAAATAGAACTGTTTGATCATTTCACTGTCTATATTTACAAAATGTGTTTACACATCTTATATTTAATATATATGTAAAAACAGGATTGGCATTAAATAACCTACAATGGTTGATATGCCATAAAACCAAAACTATTTACCAAAACACTATCACAAGCAGGTTGTGACATAGGTCATTTTTTTTTTTAAACAGAGTACAGCTAGCTTGAATTCAGTTTTCCTTTATCTTCTCTTAAACAGTTGTCTAAGAGAAGCTAAAGAACCCAGTCTGCCCTACTATTTATTCATAGCTGAGGAAAGAAAAAAAGATTCATGCCTTTCCCAAGGGGATTAGCACAAAGTCTGGTCGCCAATTCCATTACTCTAAACGCACCTCCTTTGTAATATTCTAGAATGGAAGTCAACTATTTTCTTGTTTGAAAAAGCTGATGCATAAATAATATTTTGATTGGTTGGAATAGTTTATTCCTTGGTCACATGACCTCTTTTACACTGTCTGCCAGTGTGAGATAGTTTTGTTTTATACTTTTATCTATAATACATTTATCACAAATCTCTATACATGGTCAGCCACACCCAATATTAATGTGTCTGTATGTTTTAAAGCTTTTTGGGGTTTCTTGAGTTTTTTCAATCAAGAAAAAAAAATCATCTATCACACTGAACATTGGAAAGGGGATTTTTTATGTTTTTATTATTATTTTTTTATATTTCAACAAAAGAATTGTATTTCTGTAATTTTTTTTTTTTTTTTTCATATCAGGTGTCTGTGTTGCGGAACCTTGACCACCCCAACGTGTTAAAATTCATGGGGGTTCTGTACAAGGATAAAAAACTAAACCTTGTCACAGGTGAGCCATTCTCTATCAGATAAATTTGCATTTAATTTTTTTAATTTTTTTTTATCTAGATAAATGAATTTGCTCTAATTGTTGAATTAATATTTTAAAAAAATTTTTTTTTTTTAAACCATTACTGATTTGTAAAGTTGATAAAATAAAACTTATGCATTAAAATTCATTATCAATAAAATAGTTATTATTGCAAGTTAAAATATGTTTCCTGCCACATGATGTACAGTATTACACCACTCAAGGTGCCCATCTTTTGATTTTATGTTGACAAAGTCAAGAAATAAGGGAAATTTATTTCAACTTGAACTACTAAATATTTTTGAAATATATTAAATATTTAAAAAAAATATATTAAATATATTGAAAATATATTAAATATACTAAATATACAAAAAGTATATTAAATATACTAAATATATTAAAGATATATTAAATATCTAAAATAAAAAAAAATAAGGAAAAAATACTTATATTTCTAAACTTTTGATTTGCAGTCTCAAGTAATTTTTTTTTTAGAAGACTGACAATCATGATTTTTATGATAGACAGTAAATAAAGTGAACAGAAGGAAAAGATTCTTAAGAGCCAAAATAAAAGCTGCCAGCCAAGAAGAACAAATACAGATATGGAAAGAACATTTTAAGAATCTACTCAGAAACTCTCCTTAAGTCACTGATAAAACTCACAAAAATTATTTATAGCCAACCCAACATCAACCTGGGACAGTTTACAGAGGAAGAACTCAACGTAGTATTGATTAAAAAAAAATCAATAATAGGAAAGTTGCAGGTCTTGATACTACCAAAAGAATGAAAGACAGGGAAATTCAACTATGCAAAATGCTAGAGAAACAGCCAAAAAGCTGCATCCTCTGCTTTCACCAAGGAAGGTGACCTCAGAATCACTAAGATGCATAACTCTTACTGGTAGAGCTGCTATGGTTTATAATGGTTTATTACTCAATTATATCAAACCTGAAATCAAGAAAATTCTTTTTCAGAGAAATCAATCCACAACTTCACACAGGTTCTGACGATCTGTCGAATCTGTTACAGCTATAAAAATGCATTATAAAAACACGAAATAGTTCACTCGCCTGATGGAGACACAGACTTCTTCGACATTGCTGCTTGAGTTTTTTTATACATTAGCACAATGTTTATAATCTGTAAAAACTATGAACTTTGAAAGTCAACAGATCTCATAGAATAAAATGGCTTGCCATTAAAAAATAAAAAAAAGCAAGAAGCAGATGATATTTTATAGAAACTATAACATATGCAGATGATCCAGCACTTCTTGCAAGTACACCTGCCCAAGTTGAATCCCTACTACACAGCTTGGAACAAGCAATGGGAGGCAGTGGTCTTCATGTAAATGCAAATAAAATGGAGTATGTGTTTTAACCCAGAAGGCACCATCTATACTTTAAGTGGCTGTCACATGCCTTGGTAGCAATATCTCATCAACTGAAAGGGATATCAGTATAGACTGCTAGCAATAGGTTATCGATTATATGGAAGTCTGATCTATCGGATAAAATAAAACAGGGATCCTTTCCAAGCTGTGCAGTGTTGTTATCCCTGTATGGATGCACCACATGGACACTAAGAGGGCATATGGAGAAAAAGCTAGACAGGAACCACACAAGAATGCTACATGCTGTTTTGAACAAATCCTGGAAGCATCATCCCATGAAACAACAACTGTATGGCCACTTACCTCCCATCCCAAAAAAACCATCCAAGTAAAACGAACAAGACGTGTGGGATACAGCTAGAGAAGCAAGATTGACCTGACAAGTGATATTCATCTATGGACCCCTGCACATGGACGCATAAGTGTTGGCTGACCAGCTAGAACTTGCCTACATCAACTCTGTGGGGTCGGGTCACCGGATGTAGTTTAGGGAATCTGCCATGAGTAATGAATGAAAGGGATGGATAGAGAGAGAGACTGACTAAGGGAAATCTGTGATAAGTAATTTCTCACAGAACTTTAATATATAAGCATCCATGAATATGTCTAACCTTTCTTTCTTTTTTCTTTTCTTTTTTCTTTTTTAAATAAAAACCAGATACTAAGGTTTTATCATTTCTAGTTGAACACTATACAATAGAAATGGTTATTATTAGTTATTATTTAACACTAAGCTCTACAGCTTTGAAACTCTGGAAATAAATAAATAAACTTGGTTTTGGACTGCTGTAAATTCATATTTTTGGTTAGTATAATAATGCATTTAAAATATTGATAGTGTTATTTATGGGTAATGCTGTAATAAATAATGTCCGTTTTTGATTGTATAATTTTCTACAAAAAAAAAATTAATTTATAAGAATTTTTGCTTAGATGTAGCACCCTGAGACCCAAACTCACTCATGAAGGTTTGCTGGTCTAGCTTGCTAACCATTACACCACCTGAGACGCTCTTGTCCATTTTTTGAAAGCGTTTGAAAAAAAAAAAAAAAGACTCTTGTAACCCTTTCACTTCCAAGTTTGATTGAAATTGTTTAGCAATAATTCACAAAAAAAAATCTTTGTGCTGCTAGCTTTTTATGGATAAGCTCAATCAAAATAATTGGATAAGTAGATAAATCAAGCGGTCTGAAGTTTTTTTTGTTGAGTAAAGAACAAAATATTACTACTAAACCCATTGTGTTTGATTTATCCACTTATTTTTATCATCTTGTCAGATCCACCAAAATCTACCATTTCTCCAGATATGCTCCATCTTAACCCCCTTTTATTACTGAGATATATATATATATATATATATATATATATATATATATATTTTTTTTTCTAGTTTTGGATATGCAGAATTATGCACAATGTATTAAGGGTTAAAATGAAATTTGACTGTTCCAGTGGAATTGAAAGGGTTAAAAAACAATTCTTGGATTTTACTGTATTACCAATTTTGAAGAATTCCATCTTTTACTTTACAGAGTATATATCGGGTGGCACTGTCAAAGACCTTTTGCATGATATGAAAATTCCTTTGTCCTGGACATGTCGGGCTAAAATGTGCAAAGACATTTCTGCAGGAATGGTTAGTAATTTGTTTCTTTTTATTTTTTTTTTTTTTAATTTTTATTTTATTTTATTTTAATTTTTTAATTATGAATGCATAGCAAAATAATTGTTATATTGACCCCCCCCCAATATTATCAGTGCTGGGATCTGGATATACTTTGGGGTGGGGAGATCCATTAGGAAATTTTATACTGATGTTTGCCATCAAAATTTATGTCTATCATGCACATGAAGTTATCTCTCCTTTTAACATTTTATCTTTTTGTGCAACCTAAGTCAGCCAAGTATATTCAATACATGAGAGTGAGATGTAACTCCATTACGGAAAGATTTTGGATCTTGTGCAATATAGCCAACCCTAAAAGTGATTCTTGTTGGATATACCCAAACCCTAAAATTTAAACCAAAAAAAGGGAGAAGAAAGAAAAAAAAAAGACTTCCAAAACTTTAGTAAAAGTTGTTCTTAGAAGAATCAGTGAATAAAAAAAAAAAAAAATTTTTTTTTAATTCTCTTATAAACACACTTGTGTGATATATCCTAGATGACTTTATATACTTTTTTAAATTGTAAAACTAGAATAAATACTTTTATTAGCTAAATTTTTTTTTATTCTACTTTGAAAAGTCCATTCCAGCCATAAAATTTTTCTCAAATATTACAAAACAAACAATAAATTACATATAAAATTAATAACAATCTAATAATTCAATATAAAATTTATGTGAAAAAAAAAAGAAAATTCCTATACATATTTCCACTCTAATGCTAATAAATTTGCATGATGTATATATTTAGCAACCCCTCTGCACAGACAGGATGTGACACAAGGTCAATTTTTAAGCAGAATTTAACAGGTTTGAATTGTTTTCCTTCTAAACTGGTTGGCTAACTAAAACTAAAGAACACAGGCTGCCCTACTATAAACCCATTTCTAGAGGGAGAATTTTTGGATTCATACCTTCCTCTAGAGTATTAGGGCTATGTGAAATTCAACCAGCTTTGCTCAAGATTTGAACTTGTGTCGCCGTGTCCATTTCCTATGACATTAAAAATTACACCACAGGCAATTCTATGTAATTTGCATGATGTAACCCTTTGTCCTCCGATTTCTATCATTCAGAACAAAATGGTCGACATCTATAAAATATAATCCCTGATAAATTCGTATTATAAAGATGACCTCATAAGTGACGTTCTTTTATGGACTTTTGCATATGAACGTGTCAGTGTTGTTTGACTAGCAAAGATTTATTTACATCAGCTCTGTGCAGACACCAGATGCCGCCTAAAAGACCTGCCAGGAGAGATGGATAGTGATAAAAAGTGCCAGGAGACTACCTACTGTCAGTGTAACCTAATGAAGTCGTGTGTGTCTGTCTGTCTGTCTATCATCAGTCAACAATTTTTAATATGTAATCTGTGTGTCTCCTCCTAATTATTTAGAACGAAATAGTCAGCACTTCGATTCTATTATAAATTTTGAACCACTTTATCCCCACCAGCTATAGTTATAGGGCCAGATGAAGAAACCAACATAAAAAGATTGTGTGTCTCTCCTTACGTCGAAACCTTTAACTCAAAAGTAATAAAAAGGTTTCGTACCTGAACAAAGAAGTCGTTACATGTTTTCAAATTTTGAGATTCCTATGTTCTAAGTTTTCTATATGTGGTCATGACCATTCGATGTCCATTTCACCCGTTTGGCGCATAGCCATATCATGTAATAACCAAACCTATTATAAATTTGTTATGTAAATCTTTGTGTCCTCCACCTTCTTACATCAAACAGTCAACATTTCTTTTAACTTGTAATTTGTGTCCTTCACTTTCTAACAATCAGTCAACATTTTTTTAAATATGTAATCTGAGTATCAGCCAACCATCTTCTATCACCTAATCTATTATATATTTGCATTGTGTGTGTGTGTGTGTATATATATATATATATATATATATATATATATATATATATCTGTGTATTCTTATTTATCAATTATCTATGAATGTGTTTTGTAAATCTGTGTGTGTGTGGCTACGTTCTATCATCTCATTCATTATCATCTTTTATGTGTGGGTATTTTTTTTTTCCTCTCCAGTCGTCCCTTTTGGTCAGTCCTCTGTACGGGTTGTCATAAGTTGCAAAGATCCATATAAAAGTGATACTTTCTCATCTCAGAAGTCAAACATTAAGTGTACATCATTTTATGTACAAATTAGAATTATTAAACAAACCTTTTTGTTGTTTTTAAATTTTATTCCATTCATTTTTATTTTTCTGTATTTTTCAGGCTTATTTACATTCAATGGACATTATTCACAGAGATCTCAACTCTCAAAATTGTTTAGTCAAAAGAGTAAGTATTACCTACTCTAATTATTGATGTATAATACACATTCCAAACTTTAGACTGTGAGATCAGAAAGGAAGGTGGGGATAAAATCTCTTGTGTATAATACGCACTGACTTTTAAGAATTTGTTGCAGTTAAATTTAAGTTCCACATTTTATTTGATTTCTACCAACTAAAAATAAGGATTTATTTAATTTCCAATGTTTTTGAAATTATCTATTCAATATTAAGACTAAATTCACAAATCTGTACACATAAAAATCAAAGAAATTTTCATTGAAAAATGAGATTACTTCCAGTTTGATTTCTCCCAATGGAAACACATTCTTTTGGCTATTTCTCTGTTGCAGCTTAAAATGTTAGTTACGTATAGGTTCAACCTGACATTGGCATAATGATTAGTGTGTTGGCCGATGGTCTGGAAGACCTGGGTTCAATCCCAGGTCAATTCTTACCAAAAACTCAAAAAATGGTATTTTGATGCTACCACTCATATTTACCAACCCCTCCACTCGGGCAGGATATGACACAAGGTCAATTTTTTTTTTAAGCAGAGTTTAACAGGTTTGAATTCAGAGTTTTGATTCTCCTAGACTAGTTGCCTCACCAAGGCTGAAGAACCCAGTCTGTCCTACTATTTACCCATAGCCGGAGGGAGAATAATTGGATTCATACCTTTCCCAAGGGTATAAGTGCTATGTGAAATGCCATCAGTCTCGTCCAGGATTTGAACTCGTGTCGCCGTGTCCATTTCCTACGACGATAACCATTACACCACTCAGCATTATAAGGTAAGGATCAAGGGTAAAGTGGAGCAATCCAGGGAAAGGAGTAGCACCCTCCCCTACACCTTGGTGTGGTAGCTATCGAAAAGGGAGCCTTGGGGTCACCCTCAACTAAGGTCGCCAACTTATTTACATATAGGTTCATTTGAACCGTCAATATGATACATATGTTTCCCCAGATTTTAGAACAATCACATGGAAATTTGATCTTTCTGATAAAATCAGGATTCTTCCAAGTTGGAGCCATGTCAGTACTATTGTATAGTGGTACCTCTTTAACGAAACATCTGGAGAAAAATTTAGATAGGAACTACAAAAGGATACTATGTACTGTTCTGAACAAATCTTGAACAGCAGCAGCCTGCAAAAATGCAGCTGTGTGACCATTTACCTCCCATCTCACAAACCATCCAAGTAAGACAGAAGCTAGAGAAGTTAGGACAAAATCATTAGTCACATTCTATGGACTCCTACACATGGACACACCAGTGTTGGCTGACTAGCAAAAACTTATCAGCTCTGTGCAAACACTCGATACAGTCTGGAGGACTTACTAAGAGCAATGTCCGATAGAGACAAATGGTGAGGGAGAATTAAGAGATTCCGTGCTGTCATGATCATATATATAACTTACTTTCAACCATGTCATTCTAAATATGAGACACATGTGGTCAGGAAAATGTTTGTATTTAATGTATAATGAAAAAGTCAGTAAAGTTGGCGACCGTAGTCAAGGGTGACCAGAAGGCTCCATTTTCAATAGCTACTACACCAAGGTGTATGGGAGGGCACTACTCCTTTCCCAGGATTGCTCCACTTTACCCTTGATACATACCTTATATTGCTGAGTGTTAAGCAAGGAGGTATCAAGTACTATTTTTATAGTCTTTGGTATGACGCTCCAGGATTGAACCCAGATCTGGACCATGCTACGAAGAACTAAGAGATGAAAACATTGACATGGATCAGAAAGCTGACCAAAGTAAGAGATATGAGAAATTACTAAACAATGAAAATAGAAGTGGTGAGGACACACAGCTAGAAGAGTGTGACAGATGGTGTATAAGGTTAATGGAATGGTGCCCAATAAATAACAAGTGTAGTATGAAAACACCTAATAAAATTTGAAGAGATGGAACTGCATTTGCTAATACAATGTGATATAGACTAGTACAGGAAAAGTCACCATAGTTCCAGCACTGGACTTAAGATGGCCACAGTAGTGGCTGTTGGAATTTATTCCATATGAAGACCAACTACTGAAATGTGGTATCTGTCATTTATTTGTGTGTGTATATATATATATATATATATAATCTCTACTTAGTATTGAGCATGTTCTGTACTTGTAGCTTAGCAGCAATTTACAGTGGTTTTTTCTTTTGACCAATCAATTACATATCTGTTGATTTTTTTTTTTTTTTTTTTTTTTCTTCTTCTTCAATTGGTGTGACAAAGTTGGACTTTTTTTTTCTTTTTTTTTCCCCAATATATATATATATATATTTTTTCCCCTAGACAGTGATTCATTGTATATTTTTATCTTTGAATTTCTGGCGGGTTTTTTTTCCTTACCGTAAGTGCTATTATTCAGTAAGTTATTTAACATGTAGTTCCTATCATAAATGATGAGATTGTGTGTATGTATATATATGTATGTGTATGTATGTATATATATATATATATATATATATATATATATATATATATATATCTCACATCTGAAGATCCAAACAAATGGGTGAAATAAATTTATAATGGAATCTACTTATTGATTTTAATTTGCAATGATATTTTGCTCTGCATAAACTTTACATTGAGCACTCAATTTGGATAATTCTGTTTAAGTATATCTATAGAATCTATTGATAGATGTGTGTGTGATATATATATATATATATATATATGAGAGAGAGACCTGTAGTAATTATTATTCATGTGATGAAATAACTACCAACCTTTTAAGTATACAAGTGATCTAGTTTACTTATTTCCTTTTTTTTTTTTTCTTTTTTTTCCTTCTTAATTTTAGGATGGTACAGTGATTGTTGCAGACTTTGGTTTGGCTCGCGTCATCTCTGACCAAACTGACATCCGGCGCCAAGACAGGAGGTCAACTGGGAAGACGTCGCCAAACAAACGGTTTGAACGAAAAAAACGGTATACTGTGGTCGGAAACCCCTACTGGATGGCCCCAGAAATGATGACCGGTCAGAAATATGATGAGAAAGTAGACATTTTCTCCTTTGGAATCATGATGTGTGAGGTGAGACTGCTACTACTCCTCCTCCTCTTTGACTTAGCTTTCTGGGTAACTAAAAAGAAAACATGAAAAATGCTGTATTGATATTTTTAACCTTGGTGATTATTTCTTTTGACACCATCGAATTATTGTTGCTTGTTAACACCATTATTTTCTGCTTTTTTTCTAAAGAGATATACTAGATATAGCACTAAACTGCACTTGGTAGTGAGGCTCCAGTTTTCAAGCTCTGAGAAATATAGATAGTTGTTTGGTTGTGTTGTACGGTATATCAACCTTTATAGGTTATCCAATGCCAAATCCTGTAGAATACACCCCACCACCACCAACAACAACAATGAGTGTCCTGAATGACATTAAACAATCTGATGGTGAGGTTCCAGTGATGCTGGGGCTTTGGGGAATGCGAAGCACCCCTTTATTGACATCGCTCCCAGGTCCACTTTGGTCCAGAATGGTAGCATCTGAGAGGGCCCTATCTCTGGGTTAAATAGAACTAACTACATACTTATACTAAACTGAATTATTTGAATTAGAACTGCTTGACTAAACTGAATTGTTTGAAATGGAACTGTTTTTGACATTGAAACTCTACTTACACTAAACTGAATTGTTATATATAGAACTGTTTTGACATTTAACTGTATGTAAACAAAATCTGTACTTATATTAAACCGAATTAGAACTGTTTGAATAAACTGAATAGCTTGAAATAGAAATGTTTTTGATAATTAAACTGTATTCATACTAAAGTGAATTGTTTGAAATAGAACTGATTATTTGCATAAAAATTAGATTTAGCATTAAATAACCTACAAAGGTTGATATGCCATAAAACCCAACCAACCAATGCCAAATCCTGTTTTTATATATATATATATATATATATATATATATATAGTAGCATCCAAAACTAAGGGACAAAATTTTAAAACCTAATATTTGTTAGAAATAACAACTGTGAAAAGCTGAAATTTTGACAACTGGTAGTCGTTATCATCCATAATAACATAGTAAAATTTGAATCATTTGTAAAGGATAGAAAAAGAATTATAACAATTATTTATTTTCAAATTTGGAACGTCCAAAAGTCAGGGACAAAATTGAGAAAAACAATGTAAACAGCCAAAAAACAATAAAAATACATGTACAATCAATATTTAGTAAATGAGCCCTTGCTCTCGATGACAGCTGCACATTTTCGACTACAAGAACGAATCAGTTCTTGACAATCCTCAATATTAATTTTAGACCATTCTTCTTGAAGCTTCACCCACAAATCCTCCGTGTTAGTGGGATTTCTTTCCATAACTTTCGCTCCTAAGGTCTTCCAAAGATTTTCTATTGGATTTAAGTCAGGACTTTGCGGTAGCCAATCTATAATTTTGAAATCTTGCTCGCTAAGTTAACTCATTACCACCTTTGCCTTATGACATGGAGCATTATCTTGCATAAAGGTAGCCCTATCGAAACCTGAATTCTGTATGATTGGCACAAGATGATCTTGAACAATGTTTTTTTATAGATCTGCGCATTTACACGAGTTTGTAACCGGACAAGAGGCGTTGTACCTTGGCTAGAAAACATTCCAAATACCATGACGCTTCCGCCTCCAAACTTGACAGTTTTCTTAGTACACTTTGCACTTAATCTTTCACCAATACATCTCTTTACATTGTTTTTTCCATCATTTCCAAATAAATTAAACTTGCTTTCATCACTGAAAAATACTTTTGCCCAATTTTCATAAGTCCAAATTACATACCTGTTTGCAAACTCTAATCTCTTCTTCTTATTCTTCGAACTAACAAGTGGTTTCTTCCTTGGGGTTCGATTAAACAGCCCTATTTCTTGCAGTCGTCTAGAAACAGTCTGTCTTGACACATTAACACATGAGGTACTATTCATAACCCTTTTAATTTCTGTGCAAGACTTAAAACAGTCCTTTAATGACATAAGCTGCATTATTTGATCTTCTCTTGCTGAATTTTTGCGGGGTCTGCCGGTTTTAAAAGCACTAACTATTTTGCCAGTATCATTGTAGGATTTAACAACCCTGCCTACAACACTCTTGGAACGTTTCACTTTCTCTGAAATCTCTCTAATGGTGTGCTTTTCCTTGTGTAGCTTCACAATAGCTTGTCTCACAGAGTAATCAAGTTTTTGGCATTTCGCCATGGTGCCGGCTGATGCAACGTTTACAAATGACTAAGTAAGACTTATTCTTTAGAGGAAATCAAAAAATTTGAATATAGCATACTGTTTACATTGTTTTTCTCAATTTTGTCCCTTACTTTTGGACGATCCTATTTTGAAAATAAATAATTGTTATAATTCTTTTTCTATCCTTTGCAAATGATTCAAATTTTAGTATGTTATTATGGATGCTAACGACTACCAGTTGTCAAAATTTCAGCTTTTCACTGTTGTTATTTCTAACAAATATTAGGTTTTAAAATTTTGTCCCTTAGTTTTGGACGCTACTGTATAATTAATTTATAAATGGATAGTTTTTAGGTAATTTTCAAATGAGCCAGTGCTCATTTGTTTGCACACAGTTAAATGGTTTCAAGCATAGTAAATGATTAAGCAGTTTTATTTGACCCACGGAGGTGACCCCCAACTGGTACTATCATTCTGGGTGCAAAAAAACCCAACTACAATAAAAAATTTAAATGTGATTCCCTAACCTTAAGGCATGAAATAACCTTAGGTTGATATGCCTTTAAAATCGATCACCCAGCTTCCTGCAGCCCCAGGAAACTGGGCCTACAGGGAGCTGGTTGCAGGCCCAGTTGGCTGGGGTTGTAGAATACACTGATTTCATCTCTGCAGAGGAGTAAGATCCCTACCACTAAGTGTCCTGGATAGGACACTAAGCAATCTCATGGTGAGGCTACAGTTCTGGAGTTTTGGGGAATATGGAGTATCACTTCATTACTATTGCTTCTAGGTCCACTCTGACCCAGAGTGGTAGCACCTCATAGGGTCCTATCTATGGGTCAAATAGAATTGTTTGCAAACAAATGACTTTAACTTGAATTGTTAGAAGTAGAACTGTTTGACCATTTCATTGTGTGTAGACAAATAACTGACGTTTTAATAATTGAAATGTTAGTGATGTATAGCAATGCTTGGAACAATTTAACTGTGTGCTAATGAAGGATTAATGTTGATTAGTAATACTTAAAATGCTTTAACTTTGTACTAAGTGAAATTGTTAGTGTTGCATAACAGTACTTGAAACCAATGAAGTGAATGCAGACAAAGGATTAATACTAAACAGAACTATTCATGATAGAATATTTGGAACAAATGATAGTAATATTTGTGTACAAACGAATTAGATCTGACTCATTTAAAAATAAGATTACCTACAAACTAGTGACTTACAAATCATATAACCATTTAACTGAATACAAACAAATGAGCTTTGGTGCATTTAAAAATGTTATCAACAAACTATGCATTTACCAATATGTATAAAGAGGATTTGGCATTAAATAACCTATAATAGTTGATATGCCATGAAACCCAACCTAACCAAATCCTATATATTTAATATATATGTATAAAGAGGATTTGGCATTGAATAACCTACAATGGTTGATATGCCATAAAACTGAATCCAACACAACACAACCCAACCCTCTATTTTTATTGTATAGAATGAAGTTTGTTTTTTGTTTGTTTGTTTTTTAAACAAGTGTAAAGACTTGTTTGCTGAATCTGCTCTTTTCTTTGTTTCAGATCATTGGCCGAGTGATCGCTGACCCTGATTACCTACCACGAACCTATGACTTTGGAATGAATGCAGAGGTATTTTCCAATAAATACTGCCATGATTGTCCAAATTCTCTCTTTAAACTGTGTATCTTATGCTGTCAACTAAATCCTGAAACCAGGTTAGTATTTTTTTTTTTCTTTAATCTATCTATTTATTTATAACTCATTTTTGGTTAATAGTTTTCTTTGTTAAAATTTTATATATATATATATATATATATATATATATATATATATATATATATATATATATGTGTGTGTATAAAAAATTGTTTGATTTTTTTTTTTTTTTTTTTTTTCTTATATAAATGACACTCCCAGCACTGGATTAAAAAGGTGTTAAAATAAATATATATTTTTAAATTTTTTTTTTTTTTTAAACATCTTTTAAAAATCCAGGAGTGTCATTAATTAATTTAATATATATTAATGACACTCCCAGCACTGGATTAAAAAGGTGTGGAAAAAAAAAAAAAATTTTTTTAAGTTTTAAACACCTTTTTAATCCAGCGATAAATAAACACGTAATCATGTGTGATTGAAAATTTAGATTATTTTTTCTTTTTTTTTTTTTTTTTTTTAAATAAATCCTACCAATTATGATTTACTTTTCCGAGAAGATTATATTTAAAATTTTTTTCTTTTGTTCCAGGCCACCGTTTGATAAAATTCAAATGATGTGTGAAGCGTTATTACTTCACTTGGAGCATAAAATGGCTCTTCCTTCTGAGCTGCAGGGCGATGCTCTTACTTTCTATCGTAGCACACGCGAGAACTGTTATGGCTCAAGAAAGACAAAAGAAAACAGCACCCAGAAACCTGCTAAAAATAATTTGGAAAAAATTGAAGAGACCAATTCCAAAGATGCAAATTCTTCATTGTCGTCATTATCCAGCTCCTCCTCCTCTTCATCATCCTCTTCTTCATCGCTGTCGTCCTCCTCAAACTCATCTCCTGTCAAAGCCAATACCGCCACAACCACCACCGCCACAGTAGCAAAGACGACAACAACATAACAAAACTCTTTTAAGTTTTTTCTCTTTCTCTCTCTCTCTCTCCTTTGACTGTTTGGATGTTACCATGTAAGGAAAAATACCCCCACACACACTTTTATTATTATTAACATTTTTTGTCAAACAACCTATCAATGAAATAGATTATTTTGCCACAAAATTAAATTTGGACACTCAAGTTATAACAAAATAATTTCTAATGCACTGCCTTTAGTTTAAAAGAAAAATTGAAGTTTTCATTTGTATCTTAAGAAGCAAATAAATCAAATTTCAATATGACGACAGAAATTAAGTTTAAAAAGTGCTGATCTTAGTAACCAACAGGCAAAAATGTTCATCATGAAAAGCAACTTGAATTTTTTTTTCTACAAATAACAAAATTAGTTTGACACTCTATCTACAATGTTATCAAACTTAGATTATAAAAATAGTTAATGACAATATCTTGCAATACTTTACCAAGTTAGAAAAAAAACATTTTTTTAAACTATTTCTTGTCTACTAATTTTTCTAGGTGTGGTTTTTTTGTTATTTGTTTTCTATATTGTTAAAAACAAAAAAAAGTACCACCACTGTCCCATGGTGTTCGTTCCATTTAATCTCTTTATCTTATGAGTAAGTGTCACAATGGTTATGGGACAGAGGTAGTAATTTGTCTCATGCTTAAAAAAAAAAAAAAAAAAACCTGAAAAATGTTAATTATAAGAATTTTAAAATGTGGTAACATTCAAACACTGTTTATTAAAACATGTAATTAACTTAATATTTGACCAGTTTTTTTTTTGTTCCCCAACATGATTGACTGGTCTGTTGTTAAAACTATTTTTTAACCAATCAGGATGCTATACATTCCATTTGGAAAACCAAATTTGCAAAAACAACTAAAAACCAAAATGGAAGACAATTTATGGCATAAACCCCAACTCCAAACCACTGAGACCTTATCCCGCCTTCCACCATCATTATACCCACCACTCATAAGTCATTTTTCTGGGTTTTTTTTCTCCGTCTACTCTCAGCTTCCAGATTTAAAATTTTAGGGACCACTCAACAGTGGACACGATTATAAAGTGTACACTCAAACTTGGGCCAAGAACTTCAATCAAAATGAACCCATAAAACCTTGATAAGAAGATAATAAATCTTCAGTAAAATGCTAAAAAAAAAAAAAAAATTCAGGATTGAAACTTTTTTCTTTATTTTAAAAAGAGAGAAAAAAAAAAGAAACAAAAAAAAAACAAGCTATACTTTAAAACTATTTCTTTTTAAATTTTGTATTTTTGTTTTGTTTTGTTTGTTTTTTTTTTTTAAATTATTTATTTATTTTTTAAAATTCTATTTTATTTAAGTGACTTGTAGGAGCAAAGGTTTTAAAATAATGCTAAAAAAAATTAAAATATGATTACAATCTATTCTCCCTCCGACACTTTTGTTCTTCTCTTCCCCAACAAAGAGGCGGAAGAATGTACCCTCAGTCTTATTCTACTCCCGCCATTATTTTTTTAATCTATTATTCCTTTGGGTCTAATTTAACCCCCCTCCAAAAAAAACCCCCATGACTTGCTATAGAAGAGTCAGACACATTTGGTCGATTTAAGACCATTATTAAACATGACAGAAGTATGTGCCTCTTCCTCCTCTACATATTTTAATTCCAGGAAATTCACTATACTAAGATGTTGCATTGTGGGTAATTTTGGTAAAGATAGCTACTCTTTTCATTAAAACAATAAAAAAAAAAATACCTTCAGAACTATACTAAAAGAAAATGAAATTGCAATACCCTAAACACATTTCAAATTTACCTTAGATTAAATGTACAAAATAAGGGGTCTATCAACTGTACTCGTATCTCATTGTATATCCTCCTTGGACCCTAACACAGAGGCCTGTACTCTTGTATGTATACAATACTGTGCATTGGTGTGAGTTTTACTGTCACAAAATCAGCAGGGTGTTGCAATTTGTTTTTCCTATCTAAACGTTACTTGCAAAAGTATGTATTTCTTTCTTTTTTTTTTTTTTTTTTTTAAATTGCTTTTGAATCTAAAAATTAAAAAATTGACTTAATTTTTTTTTTTAATAATCAAAAATGCTAGTGTATAGATATGGCTCATTAATAATTTAATGTTTTCAATGGATTATTTAAATATAAAGAAAGATGTTATTTTCATCTCCATTTTATTTGTGTAGGATATTTTAGATTAAAGGTTTACAATAACTCTAGAAGAAAAAAAATTTGGTGGGGATTTTATGTGACTGGCGTGTAAGAGATTTAGAGCTAAACTTGGGTTTGCATAGTCACTTTTAACACTTAGGAAAGAGTAAAATTTCTTGGCCTTTTTACACCACCAAAAAAAAGACTTTTTTTTTTTTTTTTTTTTTTTTTTTTTTTTTTTCCAAAGGTAGAGACTATTAATATGAATTAAAAATATTCTTTATTCTTCTATTGTTTCTGGGAATAAAAACTAAATTTTAAATAAAGATCTTCCTGTGTTTTGAATTGGACATTATAATTATAAAGTCTCTAATCATTACTAAATATGCTGGTCTTGACTTGGAGATTTTACCAAAACCTTTCTTTTGTTTGTGTCTTCATGTTTTCTAGCAGTTTAGTTTCTGCAATATAAATATAAAACCCCCCAAAAAATGTCTTTTCCCCCATATATAATTTCATGAGTGTGTGATTTTATCAATCACGTGACTTCCTCATTCATGAAGGTATTGGGTTCTTGTAGTAATTGCTGTCCATAATGATAGTAATGCTTCTATTTAGGAAGGATTCTAATTATTTCTTTAATTATATTATATCTAGAATGTGGATAAAACAAACAAAATTATATCTAATTCAAAGTTGCTAAATTCTCTCATAGAATTAAGTTTTGGTAAGATATTACCTGTATTTAATACAATGAGAATTCTCATTAGTTTCTTTAAAAAAAAATTCTTCTCAAATGATAACATTTGAATTTTTGCGTCTTTTTTTTTTTTTTTTTTTTTTTTTTTTAGGTGGGGGGGTATATTTCTCACTGTCCATTTTACCATCCATAATTTTATAACAGTTTAATTCAAGAAAGAGATTAAATTGTCTTATAAAATTTATATGTAAATGTGACAGCTATTATGGAACATAGGAAGTATGTGTTGAATTTTGTGGTTGCAAAAAATACAACTAGGCATTTTGGCCCAAGGTATTTAAGAGAAAGTGGGCCAAATTTTGTACCTCAAGAACAATTTGGCATCATGTCTTGTGCCAAAAATCATGTTGACTGTATTCCTACGATTTAGTGTCAGTTCCTAATAAATATCTTGTTAAATGAGAAATTAATATGCATGCAGGTTGTTACTTAAATATTCTTAGTGCCAAAATGGCTACTGAAAAATTCACAGCAGTATTTATAAAACTGGAATACAGAAGTGCCTCCTTTTATTTGTACTCAGTCAAAACAACCATTTGCAATACCCTGGTGATGTGCCTATACTAAGCTTTGTAAATACTTAGAATACTAGCCCAGCAGACTAATTATTAAGTGGCTAAAGGGAGTTTGGATTCCAATCAGACAATGGTGTTATTCCAGAAATAAATGCAATAGAAAAAGGTATGAACTTCCACCTAAGGGTTATAGCTTTGGCATTGAATAACCCACAAAAGATTGATCTGTCATTAAACAACCAAACATTAATTGGATCTTTTGATATAAAAGGGGGGGAATCACAAAGTTCCGTATTTAGAGTTTATATATAACTAGATGACGCAAAAATTTGGGTTTCCACTTTTAATCGCAATCTGTGGTGATATTGACGATTCTAATAAGCATTTCATCGCATCGTTATCTTCACAACTTGGATGATTTAAAGATATTTTGTGCAAAATTATCATTCACTTGCAAATTGGACTGGAAACTGCTTTATACTTTGGTACATTTTGAGCAATTTAATCAAAATTTTTAAAAGCTAAATGACATTTTAAATCTTACCACAACTCAGCTTTAAGTTACAGAATGCTTTTTTTTTTCTTTTTTTTTGAACTCGGAAATTGTTGGTCTTTACTATGATTGGCATAATGGTTAGTGTTCATCAATGGCCCATTAAACTCGGGTTCAATCTTAGATCGAGTTGTAGTTTATGTACAATGTCAAATTCATTGCAAATCATGAATCAGTAGAGGCAAAATAAGGGTTTTTAAAATTACTACATTGAGAAGTGGTAACTGCTCCTTACAGTCTATAAAGCAGCTATTTTATTTAGTACATGTTTTTGTCATCATTCAATTGAGTTGCGATAAGATACTTATCAAAATTAATACTGATAATCAACAATGTTTCATCTAAAAAGAAAAAAAAAAATTCAACAGCAGGCAGGAAATTATTTTTCTCATTAATTGTTGTTACCTAACAAAAGGTTACTGAATGAGAAATAACCAAAAGGGAGGTTGGAAATGAAATGGAAATCTTTATAGCATTAACAAAATACAATACTTGCCAGTGGTGTGAAGAAGGTAAACCACTCCTAGTGGTGTACTACTTCACATTTTTACCTCCCTCACAATAGTCTCAGACATACCCATTAATGTTCAGAGGTCAGGTATATAACATTAATCCCCCTCATGATTATACAAAAAAGAATGCTTTTACCAAGGAGCAGAAGAAGAAATAACACATTTTTGTATAAGTGGGGAGATGGAAATTGTAAAGAACCAAATTCCTCAACTAGTTTTCATACAGATCTACTTTGGGTCTGAGTAGACCTGGAAGTAATGGCACCATCAGATGCAGTAGCATTAGTCTTCCAATGGCTAAAGCAAAAGAGGAGGAAGTTACTCACCAAATAGTGAGCAGATAGAAAACGCTCCTTTAGCCATTCTTATTTCCACCGAGCAGTTTTAACTTCGTGCTTGTTTTGGGGTCATCAGGAGAGAATGTGCGCCGTTTCGGGGCCTTCCTCTCAAGAGAGTAAACTTTACCAAACACTCTATATATAATTTGTTGGTTTGTTTTTACGCCAACACTGCAGTCCAGTATGTCAACCATTATTCCACAGCGATCTCCATTTGGTTTTAATTGGTGCAGTCAGCTTCAATATTTATACCAAGTTGTCTTGTGGAAAAGTTGGGTCGGGGGGGGGGGAACTTGATCATATCCAATATTTCATCCTGACTCTCAAAGAAACATTGTGATACTAGATAAATCACCAGAAAGTTAACACTTGCACAGGCAGATCCTGTTTTTGAATCCTTGTAGAATAAGTGAATTATTTTTTTCAGTTATTTCAAAAATAGAAAAAAAAATTTAATTTGATGAGCAATTGTTTATATTACCCGTCATGCAAATCACAGGAATTTTTTTTATGCATCAACATTGAATTGGATGATAAGCAGCCAATGGGAAAATGCCTTACATTAAACTGCTGCTCTACCTGCAAAAAGAGTTAACAGAAACGGTATTGCAAAATTTTTTTGCAATATCATTAAATGATAATCTGAGTAAATTTCAGTAAAATTTTAAGTGAAAGAAAATATTAGTCAAAAAGTTTACAATTAAGTATAGAAAATTATTTTCAAATGAGATGATCAGTGAAGTGAAAACATAAGACACTCACAAAGAGGATATTAGTCCAAAAAAAAACTGATTTCATTATTATTATTATAATGACAATAACAAACAACCAGAAATGGTGGTTAATTTATTATATTCATGTTATTCCCAGAATCACAAATCCTATTTCAATTGGCTAATCTTTGCCAGATGACTCCACTTATTCTGACTAGAGAGATAGAGAGCAACATCTCTAGTTTTAGGATAAATGATATAGTTTTCCCGATTCTAATCATGTTTAAAAACACATTTTCAAATGTAACACACAAGTTTAGCAACCAAAGATGTATACATTTTTCTGGAAGGATTTTTTTTTTTTTCCCAATTATTCTTGAGCTCTCAAGAGATGTTTTTAAGCTGCAATGTACCCCTCCCTCCCATACTAAATAAAGCAGTGTCCTGTTCTATTTTCTAAGGAAATTTTTTTTCAGCAGGGAAAATCCTTGTCACATGGTTGTTTTTGTTTTTTGGAGGGGGAAAGGTGGGTGGCTGGGGGTTCACCCTCAAAGACTATGTGTTTCTCTCACAATTGGGGAATGACATTGTATGTCCTCCCATGTGCTATGAACATTCTCTCCCTCCTGAACCAACAAATTTTCTTAGGATTGGAAAAAAAAAATCTTTTATCAAAAAACCTTTTTATAACATTTTTGTAAAAAATAAAATAAATAAAATTTTAAAAAATTTATTTGATTAAAGTCTATTTAATTCTTTTTTTTCTTTTTCTTTTTTGTTTTTCTTTTTTGTTTGTTTTATTTATTTCTGCAAATAACTGTAGACATGTAAGTAGAGCCCTCTTGATAATTAAAAACAAATTGGGGGGGGGGTCGAATAACTTAGTAAAATTGGGCATTTAAACTAAGGGACAAAGAGAGGGGGCAAGAGATGAGCAGAATGAGGCCAAAAGTAGTGTAATTATGTCCCTCTTTTTTTTTTCTTTAGTAATAGTACAAAACAGCTAATAGGCTGCTATGGAAACCCCTTATTTACCAAAATGATAATGAATCCCAGAGAGGATGTGAACTAGTACAAAAATGTCCAATGGAAGTATATAAAAAAAAAAAATTGCAAAATTAACTTATTTAAAAAACAAGTTGAGAAAATATTAATTACAACAATACCTCATCTACTTATTATAGGTAAATAGATTTGATACTTCCTTATATATATATATATATATAGTGTGTATGTGTTTCTTTAAAAACTGAGTTTTCAAGATTTTATAATAGAGAATTTTAATAAATTTTGTCATACAATAAAATCCTGAAAACTCTAAATATTAAGTTATGCCCTAGCATTGTTTATTATACATGTGCAATAGTTTCCAGCACATACATACATTTGGTTCAATGATCACATAGTATTGTGACTGACAGTTGCTTGCCTATTAAAACTTAGATCTACCTAAGCTCTTATCACCAATATTTAGCAATCTTTCTTTTTATATATATATATATATATATTTTACTTAAACTAGTTTAACAGCTGTTAGTCTAAAACTAATATCAATGAACAAAAAAGAAAAAAATATCAATAACTGAAAAATATGACTTAAAATACTACTTTGACTTTCACAATTCTGAAAACCTATCTAATAATCAGAATTGTGAACCTGAAATGGTAGATTAAGAGATACTTTAAATTTTATATATATATATATATATATATACACACGTGTGTGTGTGTGTGTTGTAAACCTAAAGGTAAGGTTCTCTTGTTGTCTCACAAAAGTTCTTAAATTTAATTCATTATTGATCATTTTATATAAAATTGGTGGAAATTGCCCATAGTAAAAATTTTGGACAATTCAATAAATTGAACCAAATTCAAGTATTCTTAGATGAGAAGGAAAAAAAATCAATAATGAAATTAAAAAGAAGCTTATCTGGTTTAATATAAAAGGTTAATACCTAAATATATCTTATATACATAAAGGAGTGTTGAATAGTTTTTAGCTTAAATAAGATAATTATTTTTTTTTTCTGAAATTCATTTGTAAACATTTAAGAAAACTTTATGAATGAAACTGCAGTTTGAATACATACATTTTATAGTTCTTGCTTAGGCTGAGAACTTTTCAACATTCTTTATACGTGTGTATCAAAGAAAAAAAAATTGACCGAAAGTTTACGAGACTTAAGTTATGTAATAGATCCTTCAAAGAAATTTCCTATTATGTTATTTTTATATGCTTGTGATATGATTTTCAAGAAATTTATGAAATATCTAATGAGAGATAGCACACCATATATATATATATATATATATATATATATATATATATATGAAGATTGTTCAAGAAGTTCTAAGCCTCACTCAGAAAGAAGAGCATTAGCTGAACATTTTTGTTGTGGTAACACACTACCACTTTTTATAAAATTAGAAAAATTAATTCAGATTTCTATTTTAATTTCTGTGCAGGTGAGACCCATACAAAGGTTAGAGGTCGTAACAAATAAAATCTGAGTGAGGGTTAGAACTTTTTCAATGCTCTTTGTGTGTGTGTGTGTGTGTGTGTGTATATATATATATATAGACCAGATCTCAACAGACAATTAACTCCAATAGAATATTCACAGACACAAATCCTGGTATTAAAAAAGTTCACATCCTATCAAAACAATCTTTATGATAAAAACAACAACCCAAACTAAATTTAAGCTTTCAAAATCTGAAGAAAACAAAGCCTGAAACATGTGTAGAGCACGAGAAAATGAAAACCCAAATATCAAATTTGAAATCATTTGCTGACCAATTAATCTTAAAATATTTACTTTTCTCTCTTTGGATCAACAACAATCTTATATATATATATATATATATATAAAGTAAGCTGGCTAACAGTAGTCAAGGGCAACCCGGTGGTTCCCTTTTCAATAGCTCGGTGTTGAGGAGGATATTACTCCTTTCCCTGGATTGCCCTTGATCTGTACCTTATAATGCTGGGTGTTAAGCAAGGAGACATCAAGTACCATTTTTTGAGTCTTTGGTATGACTTGACCTGGGATTGAATCCTGGTCCCCCAGAACACTGGCAAACACTAACATTTTTGCCATTGCACCAGTCATATAGTTGTTGGTGATCCAAAGGCTACCTTTTCAATAGCTACATGACCGAAGTGTAGGGGAGGAAGCAATTCCTTCCTCAGGATTGCTCCACTTTACTCTTGATACGTATCTTATAATGCTGAATGTTAAGCAGAGAGGGATCAAGTACCATTTTTTAAGTCTTTGGTATGACGCGGCTCGGGTCTGAACCCTGGCAAACATTCTACCCACTCGGCAAATGATCCAGTTATACATATTCTCCATGTTTATATCGTTTATTTTGTTAAATAAATCCCCAGTGTTCTTGCTATTCTCACCCAAGAAAGGGAATAGCATTTGGGCTCCAGAACTCTGATGATTTACCTAACAATATAAACGTGGAAAACAAATCTCTCACCATTCTCATCAGTAAATATATATGCATATGTTGGCAGTGACCCAAGCAGTACTGACTGTGCCTTTGCTGCAAGATTCAAAGTAGGGCTAAGACCATATGATCATTTCCAAAATTAACTTTTTATTACTGGACCCTCTTATGTCATTCATGATAAGAAAAACCGACCGTAAATATTAGGATTTTCAGAAAGAAATAACAAATCCAAGTTCACTTTCATTTTCAACAACAAAAAAATAAGATTTCCATTTATTCTGATCACTAGGATATTTTTCTAAGTGGCAGAACATTCAGAAACAAAAAACAATTTGAAAATCATATTTCAAACTTTTTTTTCGGAACCCCCAACCCCTGGATTTCTTTTAATGTGGAATCAAAAATTTGCCTTTCTGTTGAACTGCAACCATTGAAAATGAAGGTGAAGATATTTTTGACGATAATATCTAAATAAATTTAACAAGTTTGTTTTCATGTCCTCTTTAGTAAAATGAAATTGTCTTTCATAACACCCCCAATATATCTCAATCATCAGATGTTTTGAATCCTCTAATGAACTTCTTTTATGATGACCTTTATCATTCAATCCCTGTCATGTCCTACCAGCAATATCCTCAATCTCATCTCTCTATCTTCTGTCAGATATTTTTTTTACTACACTTATTATTTCTTGGGCACCATTCTAGTAACTTTTTTGCCCCATGTATTGTCTTAAATTTCTATGATATCTCTAACTTTGATCTGATCTCTAATTCATGTTAATCTCTTTTATCTCTTAGTTATTCCTAGCACTTCCCTTCACATTGATCTGTGCATGAATTTGAATTAATTTTTCTAATGATTCATTTGTATTACAGGTTTCATGTTTCACAACCATGTTATGGCTTGTATTTATAAATTTAATTTTGAATAACACAAATGTTTTTTTAGCTATCATAAAGGGAATATTAATTTACAACAATTATAAGTGCTTAATACAATTAAACAAATTCAACTAAAAGAATTTGAACCGATTTGAAATTGTTAGACTTACAGACCACATATAAGTAAAAATTATATATATAGTCAGTGTTTTCTCTTTTAGAGATGTTTGATTCAGTAGGACAGACACTTTGCATCTGCCTATTCTATCTCTGATCCATTCAAGTCTTTGAAAGAGTTGTTTGACTTTTGGTTGGAATGAATTTAAAAATACGTCATGTTTTCCAAATACTTTCAGCCCCACCTGCAGCCATCTTCAGGGGAGTGAATAATGAAATGACAAACACAAAGACGAATCATATACATTAATATAAAGAGTAGGAGGAAGAACAAGTGGGAGGAGAATTTACAAAGAAAAGAATTTTACAAGAGGTAAGAGGAAGATTTGGCAGGAAATGTACTATCTGCATTTTAGAATGTGGCTGCTATATTCGAAGTTAATCTTGTTTAAGGAAGGTTTGTTAATTTTTGTATAGAGAGCTTCAAGAATTTGGAGTTTTGTTTGTGTAATATGGAGGTGTTTTCAGCTAGATTTTTTTTGTATTTGGAGGTGAGATAAAAATGTGTTTTGAAGTGTTGAGAAATAAAACTTGTGTCGAATGGATGAAATGTTAAACATCCCAATAGATTTGTACTAGTCATGTCTATTTAGGGAGGTACTTTATTAGAGAAGAAGTATTCTCCAAGAGGACATTTAAACTGGTACAGTACATTGGTTGCACTAAAGTAACTAGTCAAGAGAGATAAGCTATGATAGATGACAAGTTTATTGGATTTAGGATGATATATGATGAGTTTTATTTGATTGTTAGAATCGGTTGGGGAGACATTATTATGTATCAGATTTTTTACTGCTATTTCATCAAGTCTGCAGTGTTTGTGCATCTGGTTATGTGTGTGTGTATATATATATATATATATATATATATATACACATACCCGCTGGACAAAAATATAAGACCACCCTCAAAAATGAAGAAAAAGATACTGTTTACAATTTTTTAATTATGAAAATCAGATATATGAAAGAAAAAGTTAAGAGACATTTAAATTTAAAATTTCAATTCATTTTTTACATGTATATTAACATTTATGCTAAATTTTAAAATTTATTTTTGACATAAATATAAGACCACCAATAAAAACTAAAGAAAAAAGATTGGCTGGTAGTTAGGGTTTATGGCATATCAACCTTTGTGGGTTATTTAATGCCAAATCCATTTTTATATAAATTATCAGTTCTATCTCAAACAATTCAGTTTAGCATGAGTATACAGTTTAATTGTTAAAAACATTTCTATTTCAAACTGTTCAGTTTAGTCAAACAGTTCTAATTCAAACAATTCAGCTCAGTCTAAGTATAACTTTTGTCCACACACAGTTAAATGTCAAAACAGTTCCATTTCAAACAATTCAGTATGCAGTTTAAATATCAAAACAGTTTTATTTCAAGTAATCCAGTTCTATTTGACTCATAGAGAGGGCCCTATCAGGTGCTACCACTTGACAAGAATGGACCTGGGAGCCATAGCAATGAAGGGGCACTCTGCATTCCCCAGAGCGTCAACATTATTGGAACCTCATCATCAGATTGTTTAGTGTCATATCCAGGATACTCGTTGAGGGAGGGGGTCTTACCTCCTTGTAAAGATGCAGTTGGAGTATTCTACAGCCCCAGTCGACTGGGCCAAAAGAGAAAGGAACTTAATTTAATTGAAAAATTTATTATAGTCTATGTACTAAAAACATAAATGACTAAAGGAACTAAATTATCTGAATTTGAGAAAGGTGGGATTACAGCTCTGAAAAGAGTTGGAAAATCTCAAAGGCCTTAGGATGCAGTAAAACTGTAATCTACAATTACAAAAAATTCCAAAAAAGTATCGAACAAGAAAACTAACAGGCAGGCCAGAAAAAATTATCACCACAATTCACGAGAAGAATTGTTTGTGAAGTAAAAAAGAAAACTTAGTCAACATCAAAAATATTGAAATCTCTAGTAGATGCTCCTTGCAGTACTAGAACAATTAGAAGGTATTTAAACAATGAAAAAATTAAGCATAAGAAAAGAATTCATCGTCCAAGATGAACTATGAAGTACAAAGACAAACGACAGGAATATGCTTATCAATATCAAACTATGAGTGCTAAAGAATGATGAAAAGTTGTTTTCTCGGACGAAAAGAAATTCAATTTAGATGGTCCAGCTGGCTTTCAGAAGTACTGGCATGCAAAAAATATTCCAAAAGAGAATTACTCAACAAGGCATAGTGGAGGAGGATCTCTTATAATCTGTGGGATGCAAGGCTTCTCATCTTCAGGAAAACTTAAACAACAATTTATCAGTGGTCGACAAAAAGCAGCAGATTATGTGAAGATGCTAAATGACTTATCTCTCGTACAATAAGGGTGTCGTCTATGTGGAAAAGAATGAATTTTTCAGTAAGATAATGCTGCTATCCATAATGCATTAATAACAAAGAATAACTTGCTTGAACAAAAAAAAGTCTTTTTGACCACCCAGTGTACTCTCCAGACCTCAATCCAATAGAAAATTTGTGGGGATTGATTGTTGCAAAAATTTATGAAGGAGGTCGACAATGCAATCTTTGATGCATGGGGAAAAATACCTTCACTTCATCTCCAGAAACTAGTTGATAGTATGCCTAGCCAAATTTTTGAGGTTATCAAAGCTACCGGCGGATCAACAAAATATTCAATAAAAAATTTGCCTTTATATTCTATAGTTCTGCTCATTGGTCTTACATATATGTCAAAACAAAATTTTAAAATTAAGCAGAAATACTAATATACATATAAAAAATGAATTGAAATTTCTTCATATTTTGAATTAATTGTCTATATGCCTTATTGTTCATATATCTGATTTTCATAATTCAAAAATTTTAAACAATATCTTTTTCTTTATTCTTGAGGGTGGTCTTATATTTTTGTTCAGTGGTGTGTATATATATATATATATATATATATATACATGTGTGTGTAGTTGGGCAGCCACCCTTCATTTAAGCATGTTTGATAAAATAATAAATACATATATAATTTTATTAGGATCCTTTCAAATTTCCCGACAAGTGTTTTGGTTTTAGGTTGGAGTAGGTAGATGAATTTACCGAAATTGTCCCATGTGCTTTCGGACCTTTCATAGGCCATCATCAGGGGTTGTAATTTACAAAGCTTTTTGCTGAGATGTAGCACAAGGCCGCATAAATGGGGCACCCAATGAGAATCGAACTCACTCGTGTAGGTTTGCTAATCTAACATGCTAACCATTACACCACCCAAGGTGCCCAATCTAACTATACGTTTATGTAATTTTTGCAATGTTATAAAAAAAAACAAAAGCTTTAAAAAAAACAAAAAAAAAACAATCTTTACATAGACAAAGTACAGAAGGAGACAAATGGAGACTGCCACATTGGCCCATGATTTCTTCTTCTCTTAGCCATACAACACTATGTTATCTTCAAGGCCCCACTAAGCACTTCTGCTTCTCAGCTGGTGGGGTACTCAACTGGAAGCCCGCTGCCTCAACAGAGTGCCCAGCCACTCGGTAGTGCTCTTGTGACCGCAAGCTGAGACTGACTCAAGACAGAAAGTCCTAAACTCACACTACCTGTATCCCACATGGGCATCTGCATATATCATTTCATAACACCCACACATTTCCGTTCAACCACATGACTGCTTCTGCTTATTTTCACAGGTGCGTCCTGTGCAGAGAATCTCTGATTGACGACTCAGTCAAGGGTCAATATCCAACACAGATTCAAAAGACTCTATGAAATAATTCGACTCCAGGAAGAAAGTTTCAAGAAAAATTAAAGTCTGGATACAAAGCCAAAAAACAGATTTTTAATAAATTAATGTTTCAGCAACATTTTAGTTAATTAGAATATTAATCAATAATATCTTCAATGTTAGTTCCACCATTTACAATGCAAATGTGTTTTGTGAGATTCACATGAACCCAATGCATTAACTCTACATTAAATTTTCTAATCGCCTTCTGCAAATGAGACTCTCTTAGGATGATGGGTATTTAAAACATCAGCTATCTTTAGATATTAACATTCTTCACATCCACTGAGAAATATCAATTCAATTCTTCCTTATTTTGAACATTTTCATTTAATTTGTGATGGATAAAACAATTTTAGTTGTTTATATTTCCTATGGGTCAAGACTTTAGGGACAACCTGTACAATGATTGTATGCTTTATACAGCGTGTCTCCAAATAGATCCAACCCATTAATATAATAATGATTTATTACTTAGACAAGTTCAATAGCAATCATTTGGAGCATGTCCTGTAAAAAGTCCATCCTTTGAGCTTGAGATATAAATCAATGTTTTCTTTTTAATTGGTATTATATCAGCTTCCAGGACATGCAATCTTTTTTTTTAGTTTGTCTCAGTAATAAATTATTATCATATAAATAAGTTGCATCTATTTTGAGACAGTTTTCAATGATTTTGTCTCCAAATAAGTAGTGTGGCAAAATATTTTCCTCTCTTGTCCAAAACATTGTGATCATAGATTAATATTTATTATAGTATACTATTTTCAAATCTGAAACAAAAAAGAACACAATATTATTAGTAGTAGAGTTATTAGCGGTTACATGGGTCCCATGTATATTGAGACACCCTATATAACCATGTATATTGAGACACCCTATATATGCATGTATATTGAGACAATCTATATAACCATGTATATTGGGACATCCTATAAAACCATGTATATTGAGATACTCTATATAATCATATACATTGAGAACCATATAATGTAAGTATACAGATAAGGTGGCTGTCATTATGCCTCTATTTCTACAAGATGTTTTCGATATGTATTTGGGGAAACAAAAATGGCATTATGGTTATTGAATTCTAGTCAATATTGTTTGTTTCTTTCAGTGCTAATGAATCCACTCTTCTCTCTTCCCAACCAGGAGTAAATAATAGGGCAGACAAGACTCTCTAGCTATCATAGGGCAACCTGATTAGAACAAAATTTCTGATTACTTATCCCATACCAACTTGTCATGGACAAGAATGGAATAGACTCAAGTCTTCCAGTTGTAAGAGTTATCATAGTGGCTTTCCTAGTCTCACCAGCTTGTCAATGTCTCTCTCTTTATATATACATATATATATATAAAGTGTTCGCCAATCGCCCGGGAGACCTGGGTTCAATCCCAGGTCGAGTCATACCAAAGACTCAAAAAATGGTACTTGATGCCTCCTTGCTTAACACTCAGCAATATAAGGTACGGATCAAGGGTAAAGTGGAGCAATCCAGGGAAAGGAGTAGCGCCCTCCCCTACACCTTGGTGTAGTAGCTATCGAAAAGGGAGCCTTCGGGTCACCCTCGACTATGGTCGCCTACTTTACTTACTTTATATATATATATATATATATATATATATATATATATATATTGTGATTGTTTCCAAAAAGAGAACTATCAGTCACTTGAGTATGTCAAAACCATACAAGGTACAGGTCATCACTGCAAAGCAAAAAGAAATTTCAGAATACATAACTGTAGCCATCTTTGTTGATGACAATTTCTCTTTTAGTTTATCTTGGTCGGCGAGGCATGTGTGACACCTTGCAATATGAACAGCAGATACAAAGATTTGGTCAGTTATCAATGCCATTCTGTCTAATGGCCAACTCTTAATGCATCTTGTGACCAATAAGAAGAATTAAGAGAGCCCCAGTCCAACGGTCAACATAACTGTCACTGGTCAGGTTGCAAATCATCTGCCGCACAACTGATCTGTCATGTTGAATATATATGGTCAGGGCTTCAGGAGCTACAAAACGTACATATTCAACCTACAATTTCATTTTGAAAGTTTTCTTAAATGTTCACAAGATAAATTTTTCAAATAGAGATCTTTATTATATGTTTGTCTAGCGGAAGGTATTTCTGCCACATCATGTACTTTCTACTGCTTAATGAAGAGATCTATAAAGCCAAGTTTTGACTTATAGAGTACCTAGCTAGATTTGAACTCTGTCAGACTGAGGTATGGGGTTAGCATGTTCCCCTATAAAAAACCTACTCGCTACTGTAACCATAGCACCCTCATTGACATGATGTGGCTGCACCTCCTATGGGTTTGCAAGGTGTACTCAGGATCATACTACTAATCAGGCAGAAAAGTCAACAACCCTTTGAAGGATTATTTGATTGACTAAAGTTTAGCATAAGTCTATACCCAAGGAGTATCCACTTAAAGTGAAATGAGACAGCTGAAGTATGGCTGGCCAAAAATGATAAAATCTTGCATTACCCAAACTGGCAAAAATATGTTAATAACATTAAAATATTTTAATATAGCAGGTAAGAGTCTAGTGTGTGTGTGTTTGTTTTTATAACAAACCATTTTGTGAATATATCATAGTGCTGTGCCTATAAATTACACTAGTTTGTAAAATCATGATATTTAGATAAATATCAAAATCACTGAATAAACTTAACTGGAACTATATGACCATTATATTGCAATCGATGAATCATAAAACCGTATCCCGGTTTTTGAGTCTTCTTTAAGTTGTCAATGTTTGCATAATTCTTTCAGCAAATGAACATTAGAATTTAAAATGGTTTAATCATTTCTGATTTTGGGATGGTAGACAATGAACATTAGAATTTAAAATGGTTTAATTATTTTTGATTTTGGGATGGTAGACAAAAATCGTGTGATGTTGAAATGCTTCAGTGGAGCTTAAAACACACTATCTCTTCTAGAGAGGCACCTCCCTAAAAAGGGGGGGGCTTTTCTGGGTACAATACTAAACTGCATCTGATGGTAAAGCTTAAGTTCTAGAGATCTGGAGAGAATGGTGTTCCCCTCCATTGCCATTACACATAGGTTCACTCTTACCTGGAAAGGTAGAGCTTATTATGTGGCCATAGCTCTAATTCTATTTGACCAAGATGGGCATCAAGACAGTTCCTCACCCTCCAGTGATTTTTGGTTATTCCCTAAGCTCAGAGGCTGTTGTTATGAGACAATTGAGGAGATGAAAGAGGCTGTGATGAAGGTCATTGACACGCTCACACAAGAGGACTTCCATGGGGCCTTCCAGAAGTTGTTGGAACAGTACAACAAGTGCATTGCAGCCGGAGGAGATTACTTCAAAGGGGGACTAGAGTTTCATGTGTGAACAATCGGAAAAAGTCTGGAAACTTATTTAATGATTCTCGCATATTTATACATATATAGAATAAGGACAAATTGATAAGGAAAGGGTATAAAAAGTGCTCTTTGCTATTGAAACAAAGTAGATTTAAAATCTAAAATTATGAAAAGTATTTCTTATTAGATAACTGAGGCAACATATGAATCTGAGTAAAAGATTGACTAACATGAGAACCATAATTTAACATGTAGGTGTTGGTGTGTATATATATGTGTGTGTGCATTTGGGCAGCATTTCTTTATTAATGCATATTTCATTGAACAATATAGACGTTGATTTGTCTAAATATTTTTGTATATGTTCTTTCCAGTTGCCAAATAGATTTTATAGTATCCGGCGGGAATTGGTTGATGAAACTCTCATAACTAATTGTTACCCTAATACTTTCTGCCCAATCTTGGGCCATCATCAGGGGTGTGTATATTGCAAAAGAGATGGGACCTTTGCATGTACATTACTACTTTGTAAGTGTTTTTTATACTGGAGCGTTATTGTAGCATTTATTTTTAAATTTGTTTCTATAAGTAGCAAAAGTAGCTAAAGACATTTAAGTACATTAATATTGAATTTGAAATTGATTCTATTGAGTTTGGGTTGTTTCATTCTGATATGGAGCACCCCAAGAATTTGTAATTCCCCTTGAGATATATACATATATATATATATATAAAAGGGTCAGCTAATGGATAAACTTTTTTTCCATAACAGTAAACTCTGAATTACCATAATTGTTTTGAGGCTATTCAAAATGGCAACAAATCAGAATGTTCCAAGCTTGAATAGAGGTCTGTCATTAAATCCTAGATGGCTGAGAACTGCAAACCATATGATTTGTAAAATAAATTCAAGTAAAACAAATAAATATATAACAATAGAGACTGAGGGGTCAGACAATTGGGAATTCCTTGAGGGATCAAAGCTTCTTGAGGCCCAAGTAGCAATAGTTTCATGATGTGCTCACCCTCTCTATTGAAAGATTCTGCACTATCAATATAAGCTCAGTCTCGGGGGCATCCTCTTAAAGGCGGCATCTACCTTCTCACCTAAAAGAGGAGAAGTATGGGGTTTATTGCCTAGTGTTTGAGGCACCTATGAAGGGAAATACTGCTGGGATATGAGCAATTTTTGTTCCCATTTCTCAGAAGCATGCTTTCCGTGAGACACCCAATGTTAATCCAAACTTATGTCACATTTCAGTACAATTTAAAAAAAAAAAATCATTTTTGAATGTGTATACTTCTTATACACTGCTAACTTAACAACTGTACATTGTAAGCAAAATGATCAGAAGCATTCCATAATGTCTGCAGTGTTTCACATCTTTTGCAAAGAGCTTACTTTAAAGGGTTTACTTGAGATTTAACTATCAATCACTCAAGGCCAAACACTTTTACCAATATTATGCCAAATTTTGCATTTCTAGAGGTAATAAATATTTTTTTAGTAATTTTGAATAGTATTTACAACAGCAAGAACAACAAGATTAAAACCATGGCGAAACTTTAACTTCTATGCCTTTCTGTCTTTAAGGAAAGACTAGTTATCAAGTATAATGATTGACAAAACTTCATCTAAAAAATAAACCTTTTGGCTGGGCCGTCTGGCATTTGTGCTCGATGGGGTATCGATCAATGGCAGATTCGAGGCCAAAAGGCCCCCAGCTTCAGCTGGGCCACCTTCAGGTGGGCAAGCTGCAACCTTTGTCCCCTATGTATGGCACTAGACCTTGCTGTCTAGTTCAAGCCATAACCCAGCATATGTGCCCGGACCCAGATTTGGGTTCGTGAAACTAGTTGCCTCATTAGACCCACATTGAACTTAGTGGGTCAATAACGAGCAGGGTTTGAGTCTCGGCTCGTTCCTGACCTTCCCCTCCCCTTTATCCTCACTTTAATCGGCCTTCGGGCTTTTGACCTTGTGTCAAGTCCTGTCTGGTGGAAGACAGTGACAAATAATTATCTAAAAAATAAACTGAACTTTCTTTTTCTCCAAATATCCTTCTGTTGGAGACCACCTATCACTCAATAGTGTGTGGTCTCACCTAAAATGTTTTGCCTTAGAGTGACATATTGCCTTGTCTTGCGTTTTACTGTACTCGTAGTATATGATAGCAAATCCAAAACAACAAGTGGCCAATATTTTCAATACCAACTTATTGGAGAGAACTGATCAACCGGGATATAAATAAAGTAAGTAAAGTTTGCAACCTTAGTCGAGGGTTACCAACAGGCTCCCTTTTTAATAGCTACTACTGTAACATACCCATGATACGGATATGTGAAACGTACATAGAATGTTCATAACATATATACATAGAACATAGGAATCCCGAAACACGAAAAACACTTACGACTTCTTAGTTCAGGTACAAAACTTTTTATTACCTTTGAGTTAAAAGGTTTTTCGACATAAGGAGAAAGGCACAATCTTTCTATGGTGACTTTTCCATCTCCCCCAACCACGTGCAACACCTGCCACAAGGCCTCGGCGAGCGAGTGAAAGTCAACCGTCTTCTTCCGAGCCAGAAACTCAACTAACTGACTTTTTTCAAAATCCCCAAAATCGTCCGCGCATGCTTCTGGTGCATGACGTCTTTCACATCCCCCTATCTGGGATTTCTATTGTGACATCTCTGAATGACACATCCGCTCTATGTGCACGTGAACACCTCTGCCCATGTTTGCACCTAACTAACCCATGCGCTAAGGGAAAGGTTCTCAGCCTAATTAAACCCAAAGGCAAGATATATAAAACGAAATCCCACCGTCATTATATTACACTACACTGAGGTGTGGGGGGAGCGCTACTCCATTCCCTGGATTGCTCCACTTTACCCTTGATCCTTTACCTTATAGTGCTGAGTGTTAAGCAAGGTGGCATCAAGTACCATTTTTTGAGTCTTTGGTATGGCTCAACCTGGGATTGAAACCCGGTCTCCCAGACCATTGGCGAACACTCTACTCATTAGGCCAATAGCCGGGTTTCTGATCCACTCTATGTAAACCTGCTGAAAATGTCACTAAACAGACATTGGAATCTATAAGGAAAGAGAAAAATTCAGAAATCAAAGAGAATATGGAGATCAGTTGAGAGTAAGGCAAAGATAGGACTGATATAGGCACAACTAATAGTTGGGATGCCCAGAACTAAGCCCAGTATTATAGGGGTGTTTCAACATTGATTCATTTCAGTATGTGAATACAATATGTTATAGCTGAAGTATCAACCCTGTCAATCATAAACTTACTATTAACACAATCCAATGGATATGTTTATAAAGATATCCTATAGGACTGGAAGTAGACACCACAAAAGATTTCTCTCTCATTTTTAGGATATGTTCATTTAGACACAAGTATCTGATTAAGATTGTACAAATGGAATGAATCGTATAAGGGACCAATAACCCTCTTTTTTTGGACACGGCGACACAAGTTCAAATTCTGGACTAAGCTAATTGCATTTCACATAGCACAATACCCTTGGGAAAGGTATGAATCCAATTATTCTCCCTCCAGCTATGGGTAAATAGTAGGGCAGACTAGGTTTTTCAGCCTTGGTGAGGCAACTAGTCTAGGAGAAGGAAAACTCTGAATTCAAACCTGTTAAACTTCGCTTAAAAATTGACCTTGTGTCATATCCTGCCCAAGCGGAGGGGTTGGTAAATATGAATAACCCTCTTTTTTTTAAGAGCCTAATAAATAAATGAAAATATTTGGCCAAGCAGACTTATTTCAATATACAGATAATGCAAACTATTTTTTTTTTAAACCACTGATATTTTTTTACCTTAAACCTTGTGCAGGCAGATAATTGTTTAAAACTTTATAGAGTGAGTGGATTATTTCCAGAAAATTTGCAAAATAGAGACTATGTTCAAACAAGTCAATTAATCATATATAAAAACAGAAAAAAAAACAAAAAAACATTTTAATTTGATCAGCAATCATATTTCATTGTAAAATAACATGAAAACTATAAAGCAGTCACTTTTAATTATGATTTTTTTGCAAAACAGTTTTTACACAATCCTACACCACTGTGAGGCCTCATAGCAATGTTTCTATACATTGACACAGAATTGGTCGGTAAGCAGCCAATAGAAAAAATGCCTTACATTGAGCTACTCCAACAAACATATCTCTATGTCTGCAAAAGGGATAATGTATTGATCTCTACAGTCAAAATGCATTGTTTTTCATATTTCAAATGCATGTATTAAAATTATATCAGTTATTTTTTCAATATATATATATATAAATATAAAATGCATACACACATTATATAAAATCTTTTTGATCTTTTTTTTTGGAAATTCAAAAAGATGGTCAATTTCTTTTATTACAAATGAATCTTCTAGAATATAAAACAACTATGAGCTGATATAAAAAAAAAAGTATCCTTTTCTATAGTAAACTTTTTGCAATGTATTTCTACAGTGAATGACTTGCAAATCATTTTTTACTTTAACTCTTTCTCCATGCTTTTCTATTGTGAATTCTTTACTGTGACGAAACTTGTCTTGACTTTTCTTTTTATAAAATGCAGACTTTAACAATAATTTACATACACAAAACGTAATTGTTGTAGACTCAAAAAATATTTACATTTTATATCAAAGAAACAACACACTATCCCACTTTTCTCTGTTACTTTAACCAATCAGAAGATTTTATTGTTGCTCTAAGTGTGTCTGATAAATTCATCCAATATGAATTCTTCATGGATAAATTAAGAATTTTATAAGAGCAATAAAATTGGTACAATGA
>OY757945.1:6214081-6244081 GCA_963585895.1 Sepioteuthis lessoniana | reverse complement strand
TTATATAGTTTGAGAAGCATTGGTCTATAGATAACTAGTTCTTATACCTAACCTAATTCTATTAAATGCAAATGGGGTGGAGGTTATATGCCATCAAATATGTCTTCTGTGAGTGCACTTAAGGGAGACAATCCAAGTTTGTATTTAATTTTTTCTATTGTTATTTTCTTTAATAATTTAAAAAAGTCTTCAATTTTATTTTTTAAAATCATATTTTTGCAATAACTGCTCTTACCTAAATTTATTCAATACTAATAAAAAAATAATTTTTCTCAATCACAATTTTAGCCATTTTCTTTTTTTTTTATTTAATATTTCCTTTGTTTTATTATTCTCATTTGATTCCTCTTCAGGTAGATTTTTTTTTTTTGATCCTCTGAATAATTGCTATTTTAAAATTCTTAGATTATGCACTGGCATTACAATTCATCAATGATTATGTTTTCTTTCATCTTATTTCTGAATTTCCAAACAAACTCTGTGGAATTCTGTTCTACAGGAAGTGTTCATCCAATAAGTCTTTTGAACCATGGTGCTAGAAAATACATATTTTGTTTTTAATGTAGAAAAAATTTTATTTACTTGTTCTGTAAAATTATAAAAAACCTTTCTTTTTATATATCTTTAAATTACTGAATTTTTTTTAATTATTTCATCCAGTTTGTATTTTTAATTTTAATATTTTTTCTAACTAGTTGAAAAAAAAATTCTTTTAAATGGCTAAAACTATTCAGTCCATATTTTGCTTTTAAAAATATCATATCTTTAAAAATTATTCAATTTTTTTCTATTTTTCAAATTATTTCATACAGTCTGTATTTTATTTTAATATTTTTTCTACTTAGTTAAAAAAAAAAAAAAAAAAAAAGTTTTTTAAATGGCTAAAACTATTCAGTCCATGTTTTATTTTTAAAAATATCTAAAAAATTTAATTTATTTTTGATTTTCTAAATTATTTCATCCTGTCTATATTTTATTTTAATATTTTTTTTTCTATTTAGTTTTTAAAATAAATTTTAAAAATGAATAGATATTTTTATGACCAAAACTATTTGGTCATAATTTTCTTTTTTCACTATTTCTAATATTTTTTTCTATTCAGTTAAAAAAATAATAATTTATATCCCAAACTATTCAGTCCATTTTTTTGTTTCTTTTTTAAATAATGTTTTTTTTTTTTTTAATTTAATTGAAAAAAAGCATTGAGATTTTTTATAACCAAAATTATTCAGTCTGTGATTTTTTTTATTTTTCATTTTGATATCTTTTTTTCTATTTATTTAAAAAAAAATTTTTATGCCCCAAACTATTCAGTCCATGATTTTTTTTTATTTAATAAAAAAAACATCTAGATTTTTTAATAACCAAAACTATTCAGTCCATGTTTATTTTTTCATTTTTAATATTTTTCTTCCTATTCAGTTAAAAAAAAAGATGAATTTTTTTATGCCTCAAACTATTAAGTCCATGATTTTTTTAAAATATGGTTTTATTTACTTAATTAATAAAAAAAAAAAAAAAAACATCTCGATTTTTTATGACCCAAACTATTCAATCCATGTTTTTGATATACATATTGGCTCTATCTTTATTATTTTTTTAGCTTCCATCTTGTTTTTTTCTTTTTGCTCACATTTAAACATTTTGTTAAATCAAATTCTTGGAGAAATCTAATCATTTTTATGACCACAATATTTTTAAAAGCTTATACATTTTTTATTCTAATACCATTGGGTTTTTTTCTTTCCTTTTTTGATCCAATTTATGGATATTTTCGGGGGTTATTTTGCTCTTAAGATTTTTCTTACTATTACTTAAAAATCTTTTGGGCACCTCCAATGGTGTAATATTTAATAAGCTAGACTGGCAGACCATTAATAGTGAGTTTGAGTCTCACTGGGTGTCCCATTCATCCAGCCTTGTGCCACAACTAAGCAAATATTAGTAAATAACTACAATGCTAAGAAATGGGCACCTCAAACTATTACTAGTGAGTTTGAGTCTCACTGGGTGCCCCATACTTCTGGAATTTTGCCACAAATAAGCAAATCTTAGTAAATAATTATCTGAGTCTTCTTTTTTCACCTCTTTCAAATAAACTTTGTTTTTGGTATCCAACTTTTCAACCCCAATTCATTTTACTCCATTTTTTAAAAATGTTTTTTTTAAATAATACTTGACTTTTTTTTTTACAACTTTAATGAAAAAGAATTTTTTTTTAAACTCTAATTTTTAATTTGCCTTCATTTCCTGAAACCAAAAAAGCTAAGTAAATGGAGAATTACAATCATATAAAGAGAATTACCACCCCTGTGGGATAAAAATTAAACTAGTCCAAGGGGGCAAATGAAACCCCTTCTAAAGTCATACCACGAAACATGAGAAATCCACCCATTGCATCCAAGTTTGGTCTGGCCATTCATCACAACCAATCCTCTGCCATCTGTCCTGGATCTCACCTTACAGGAGGAAATGTTAAGAAAGTGGATTTGAATCTGTGCTAATCCAACAAACTACTTATCCATGGATCATGATTGTTCCAAAGAAAAGGATAACAAAAACACGCATAGTTGATGAGCAATTTATCATGGGAGTAATTGCCAAACTCCTTAAATGCAGATTATCTACCCTTTTATCTAATCCAGATGGGTAGATTTGTTTTATCCTTTTTTTATCAAGTTTAGAGGATATCTCATATCATCTAATTCTTCCAAATTTGTCTTTGAGATGTCCCTCTTCCATGATTTTTAAAGCCATGTCTAGTTCAGAGGAAGAGACAAGCAATATCTCAAAAACAAATTAATTAGGAAGAATTAGATATGAGATATCCTTTAAGTATGGATTGACTAATTTCAATTGCTTGTCAACCTGTCTAGGCTTATTTTATGCCTAGTGGTTAGAGAATCATGTTCATTGTAGAGTTGCATATTTGTGTAGTTGTTTCTTAAGAGTTTTTAGTACATTAGTAAATTAAGTATTTTTATCTAATACATATAATTTGCACGGTTGTATGGTTTCAAGTATTCTTATCTAATACTTAAAATTATATGGTTTCAAATAGTTAATTCTATTTAATAATAATCATTTCTTTGTGCACAATTATATGATTTCAAGTAACTAATAATAATCCTTTGTAGATAACTTCAACTAACTATTCTTAATAAAAATAATTCACAACTATGTGATAGCAAATATTCCTATAAAATAAAAATAATTTTCGCATAGTTATATGCTTTCATGTATTCCAATCAATTATGAATGATTTTTAAACAGATCTATTTAACCCATAGATGGGACCCTAACAGGTATTACCACTCTAGGTCAGAGTGGACCTGGAAGTAATGGCAATGAAGGGGTACTCAAAGCATGGATAGTGAAATGAGAGCAATCTAACCATATAGATTTAATAAAGGATTCAATTTGAAATTTTCAGAAGACTAACAACAACAACAGACACCTAGAGAAGGCTGGATGGCAAAATAGCTGAAATGTTATGATTATGATAACAACCAAGATAAGGATAACAGTCCATCATTGAAAAATAAGTCTAATAAATTTTTTTTTCTTTCTTTCGTATTTGTGATTTAGTTTGGTTTCTTTATTTAATGGCATATCAACCTTCATGGGTTTTATAAAGTTCGATGTTCAAGAGGTGACTTTGGCCGTCACTTTATAATCTCTTCATTCTTGTACAAAGCTGAATACTGATTGGTTGGTTGGTTTTTATGGCATATCAACCTTTGTAGGTTAATTAATGCCAAATCTACATTTTTATGAAAATAGTTCTATTTTAAACAATTCAGTTTAGCATAAGTACATAGTTTAATAGTGAAAAACATTTCTATTTCAAGCAGAGTTAATTCAGCTGAGTATAAGTACAGATTTTGTTTGCACACAGTTAAATGTCAAAACAGTTCCATTTCAAACAATTCAGTTTAGCATAAGCATGCAGTTTAAATGTAAATACAGTTTAATTGTCAAAAACATTTCTATTTCAAGCTATTCAGTTTAGTCAAACAATTCAGTTTAGCATAAGTATGCCATTAGTTCTATTTAACCCATAGATAAGGCCCTGTCAGGTGCTACCATTCCAGGTCAGAGTGGACCTGGGAGCAATGGCAATGAAGGGGTGTTCCGCATGCCCCAAAGCCACAGGCATCACTGGAATCTCACTATCAGATTGTTTAGTGTCATAATTAGGGCACTCGTTTGTGGCGCAGGCTTACCCCTCTGCACAGAAGCAGTTGGTGTATTCTACAGCCCCAGCCGATTGGACATACTGAATACTGATGGTTTGGTTTGGTTACTTTGTTTAATGGCATATCAACCTTTGTAGGTTATTTAATGCTAAAGCCATTCTCCTAAAAGAATGGTAGTGGTACTATTTAACCCATAGCTGGGAGGATAAGGGCGTTCATACCTTTCCCAAGGTTATTTACCCAAAAGTGAACGTAATAGTGCGACTGGCATACGAACTCGCTTACTACGATTCCGTAGTCCATCGCTTTAACCATTACACCACGAGGACCCCCCCCCACCGAATACTGAGTATGGAATGCTAACACAATATCTATAATACTTACCTGCAATGCTACTCTACATTTCACACAATGTCAGATTGATTGATCGATATATTCACTATTTCTAGTCATGTGACCCAAGCAGCACAATCCATTTCAACAGTTGCGTTTGTTGGCTGAAGATCTGTGTTCAACCACATGAGTCGGTATTGGCTCATTCTACTACATAACAATAGGTTTTTTAATGTCAAAGCCCATCCACACCATATAGAAAAAACAGTAGCAGTATTATTTAACCCCTAGCTGGAGGGGAGGGGGTAATAACAGGTTCATGCCTTTCCCAAGGGTATTAGGCTGAAAGTAAATGTAATAGCATGACTGGAGTTTGAACTGACTCACTACGAGGCTGCAGTCTAACATAGAGGGATAAGGGGGTTCATGCCTTTCCCAAGGGTGTTAGTTTGAAAGTGAATGTAATAGCATGACTGGAGTTTGAACTGACTCACTACGAGGCTGCAGTCTAACATAGAGGGATAAGGGGGTTCATGCCTTTCCCAAGTGTATTAAGTCTGAAAGTGAACGTAATAGCATGACTGGAGTTTGAAGTCACTTACTTTGAGGCTGCAGTCTAACATAGAGGGATAAGGGGGTTCATGCCTTTCCCAAGGGTATTAGTCTGAAAGTAAATGTAATAGCATGACTGGAGTTTGAAGTCACTTACCTCGAGGCTGCAGTCCAGTGACTTAGCCCCAATTCCGCACAGACTCACCTTTATGTTTGTAAAAACCAAAGGAGTTTATTTTAAGTCAGTTTTAGGCTGCATAAAATTAATTCAAAGGTTTCTTCAAGGTGCTGAGCAGATTTGTCCAATCAAAATTAGTGGGAATACCTAACCATGGACCGAAACAAACTGTAAGTTTCACACTGTATATCAGCAAGCCTCAGACTAGTCTAGCTTGATAGAAACCAGGATAAGGTTCGGCCTGCATGTCAGTCTGATAGAGGTTGCCTAAGATGTGTAAACCCCGCCTCTGTTGTAGGTCTTTAAGGAACCCTTAACCATCAAGCAATACATGGCAGGGAGGGTTCTTCTACTAACCTTAAGCAACTTCAGGCAGCTCTATGACTTGTGATAGAGGAGTATCCAATAGGTGATAATTATGGGAGAGTGAAAGATCCTCTTTACAGCAGGGTGGATGTCTGCAAGGTGTTGCAGTGCTGCTTGGTTCATATTAGACATATATTTAATGACTTTGCCTTTCAAAGTAGCATCAGAATTTTGGTCACCAATTGTGGCATTGTCCAGAATCCATGCAGAACTGGCCATGATGTTAGATTTGAGGAAGATTTTTGAACAGGGGGTTCTCTGGGAATAATATAGCTTTTCTTCCTTGGAGCCTTGGCCAATTTGCCAGCTATTTTATCATACCCATTACAGTGAGCATCCACTCAAGTTAACAATATTCAAGAGAGATACTGATTTTTTGTTTTAATTTGAAAAGGAAATGTTTAAAAATCCAAACCAACTACTTCATTTTTATAATCCAGTTGATTTCAGACAATAGATTAGATATAATTAATTCTTTTTAAAAAATCCTCCAGAAATTTATAATTTTTCATTAAAGGATTTGTTCATATTGTTTTAAGAATTCTTAATTTGCATAAAGTTATATGGTTTCAAGTATACTTGTCTAATACTAATAATTATAGGGTTTCAAATAATTATTTTTGGTTTCTTTGTTTGTTTAAAGGCATGTGAACCTTTGTGGGTTATTCAATGCCAAAGCCATCCTTGTAAAAGAACAGTAAGTTGTCTCCCTTTAGTCGAGGGTGACCAGAAGGCTCCCTTTTCAATAGCTATTACACCGAGGTGTAGGGGAGGGCGCTACTCCTTTCCCTGGATTGCTCCACTTTACCCTTGATATGTACTTTATAATGTTGAATGTTAAGCAAGGAGGTATCAAGTACCATTTTTTGAGTCTTTGGTATGACTTGACTGGGGATTGAACTCTAGTCTCCCGAGTCATTGGTGAGCACTCTACCCACTAGGCCATCACTTTAAAAGTTACAAGTCCCCATTGACCAAAAGTTGGATGACATTGGACTGGAACTATCCATTCTGCCAACAAGACTGAAGGGGGACAAACTGTCTCCCCAAATTTTTTTCTCCGCCTTTTTTCTTTCAATATTTTTTGAATTTATTTGAAAAAAAAAAAAAATTGATTTATAAACTGCTTTTACGATTCTTTAGTTCATTTTTTTAGGGCAATGGATAAACTTTTTTCTAAAAAATAAAAATAAAAATAAAAATATTTTTCTTTTTTTTAAATTCAAACATTCCTTAAAAAAATATGTAAACATTTTTTTATATATAAAATAAACAAATAAATCCCACTCTTTTTTCTTATATACCCACTTGAGAAATTTTATAACAGATTTTTTCATTAAGAAATTTATTCTATTTATTGAAAAAAAAAAGAATTAAAAAAAAAAAGAACAAGAAAAGGAAATTTCATTTGTTTTAAGTCTTTTTTTTTTTTTTTTTTTGTTTTAAACCTTTTTTTTCCTGCCCACACATTCTCGCACCTTAATTTTCTGAATATTAAATAGAATTCATTTTAATGAAAGTGATATTAGAGAAGACTTTGCAAGGAATGATTTTTATAATTAAGTGTGTGTGTGTTTTGTTTCCTTTTTGATCATGTGACAGTGACATGTGACGGAGATTGTTTTGTATATAAGTCAAAGTGTTTCTGTCATGAAGACTGTACAAATGTAAGCATGAAAAAGAAAATGATTCTAAAAATATACCAGTGATTTAAATGAAAAAAAAAAAAACTATGTAAAAATAAAAGAATGTACCAAATTGATATCTTACTTTTGTTTTTATTTAATTCCTATCAAGAATACACTACACTAATTTTACCGTGATGATACTATAGCCGTGTTCTCAGATTTTGGTGAGACTTGGCAAAGTTCCCGAGGATTCTGACATTGGCACCACCAACCCATCTACCAAAGGGGCAATTCAGAATATTCTAAATAAAGAAGCAAGGAAACGGGGGCCTTTAAAAAATGCACAACCTTCAAAATCAAATTGATATCTTGCTTTTGTTTTTATTTAATTCCTATCAGGAATACACTAAACAAGCTTAGCTTCACACACAGGATATTCTTTGAGGGAGGGGTTTTACTCCTCTGCAAGAGAGACAGCAAATTTCTAATCCCTGCAGACAGGGTAAAGTTCTGTTGTATAGAGAAGACAACAATGATGATGTATGAAAATATAATCTGCTTCTTTTCTTTTCTTTTTAGTACCCAAAGTATACGTATGGGCAAAGTAAGAGAGAGAATCAAAGATGGCTGAATTTACACACACATACACACACACAGAGTTGCAACGGTACGGTTTTTCTGTGAAGCCTCTTTGTTTTTGTTCTTCATTCTACCTGGGTCAAAATCTTCCCGGGTTTATATAATTTTCTGGACACCCACATAAATCTTTGTGTTCACACCTCCTGCCTATAAATTGCACTTGGACACGTCTCCTTTTAGCATGCCACCTAGACAATTTATGTTGCACTTTCACTGGGAACAATTACCTGTCTTTTTTACTTTAGGAAACAGGTGCACTTCTTGTTATACCACCCAAACAACTTATGCAGTTTGTCAAAAGGAATTTTCCAGTCAATATCTCACAGTTCCTGCTTAGAGGATATCTCATATCTGCTAATTCTTTCTAGTTAATTTGTTTTTGAGACATCCAGCTTCCACCCAACAAGATTCTATGAGGTGATGCCAAAAGAAGGCAGAAAAGTTTGGTTTGTTTTTATGGCATATCACCCATTGTAGGTTATCTAATGCCAAATCCTCTTTATACAGATATATTAGATATATAGGATTTGGTTTGGTAGGGTTTCATGGCATATCAACCCTTGTAGGTTATTTAATGCCAAATCCTCTTTATACATATATATTAAATATATAGGATTTGGTTAGTTTGGGTTTTATGGCATATCAACTATTGTAGGTTATTTAATGCCAAATCCTTTTCATACATATATATTAAATATATAGGATTTGGTTTGGTTTGGTTTGGTTTGGTTTTATGGCATATCAATTATTGTAGGTTATTTAATGCCAAATCCTCTTTATACATATATATTAAATACATATGATTTGGTTAGTTTGGATTTTATGGCATATCAACTTTTGTAGGTTATTTAATGCCACATCCTCTTTATACATATATGTTAGATATATATGATTTGCTTTGTTTGAGTTTTATGGCATATCAACCATTGTAGGTTATGTAATGCCAAATCCTCTTTATACATATATATTAGATATATGATTTCAACACACAAAATGTATTTACTTTTAATTATTTGTTTGCACACAATCAAATGTTTTCAAGTACTGCTATTTAACACTAACAAATTCAATTAAACATCAATTATTTGTTTACACACAGTTAAATGTAAAAAGTGTTCTATTTCAAACAATTCAGTTTAGTATAAATCATTTGTTGGTACCCAGTTCAAATGTCAAACAGTTATATTTGACTCATAGATAGGACCCTATCAGACGCTAATATTCCAGGTCTGAGTGGACTTGGAAGTAATGCCAATGATGGATCATCACCATCAGATTGTTTAGTGTCATAAACAGGACATTCACTGGGGAAGTCTTACCGCTCTGCAGAGATGCAGTTGGTGTATTCTACAGCCCCAACCAACTGGGTACGAAGACCGGAAGGTAAAATAACTAAAATATTGTGACGATGAAAACAACAAAGTTGAAAATACTAGGATACCACTGTGTGTACTTGAACCAGGTTCACCTATTTTGATGAGATTAGGCAAAAAGCAAAGTATGTTCCAGAAGATTCTAACCATTCCATTGCACCAAAGGGGAGGGTGGGAAAAATCTAATAAAGAGGTGAGGTATCTGGGGCCTTACGAATGTACACAGCCTTCTAAATTATTAAGTGTGGTCTTATGGAGGTGCCCGTGGTTATCGTCGTAGGAAATGGACACGGCGACTCGAGTTCAAATCCTGGACGAGACTGATTGAATTTCATGTAGCACTAATACCCTTGGGAAAGGTATGAATCCGATTATTCTTCCTCCAGCTATGGGTAAATAGTAGGACAGACTGGGTTCTTCAGCCTTGGTGAGGCAACTAGTCTAAGAGAAGGAAAACTCTGAATTCAAACCTGTTAAACTCCGCTTAAAAATTGACCTTGTGTCATATCCTGCCCGAGCGGAGGGGTTGATAAATAGGATTAAGTGTGGTCTTCCATGGTTTTATTAAAAGATAATGATAATATGGTTTCAAGTATTCCTAATACAAATAATTTTCAAACAGATCTACTTGACTCATAGATAGGACCCTAACAGGTAATACCAATCCGAGTCAGAGTGGACTTGGGTGTAATTGCCATAAAGAGATATTCAACATTCCCTAGATCTGGAGTCTCACCACCGTTGTAACATTTTAGTAACAAAGACGTGACTTTTTTCTTCCCTCAGACATGGCAATCTTAGAACATTTAGACTGCCATGAAACTGGAAATATTTCATCTTCTCTAGACCAGGTGGAACGAAGATGACATTTTTTTCCAGATATGGGAATCTTAGGACATTTGGACAAGTACTACTATGAAACAGGAAATATTTCATCTTATCTAAACCATGTGAAACAATTTTTCACAGTGAGTAATATTGCACCTGACAGTAAACTTAAGGAAATTTTACTCAGTGCAATTGAAGGGGGGTGGGAACGTACAAAATTCTGGAAGATTTGTATGCACCACAGAAGCCAATTTAACAGACTTATGAGGAGATTAAACATCTGTTATTCAAACATCTCAAAGAAAAACACCTTGTGGCAGCAGAAAGTTACCATTTTTATAATGCTAAACAAGAATATGGTGACCATTTCTAATTTTTTGGTTCATCTTAAGAATTTGTCACTTATGTATGAATTTGGGAGATTTCTGAAAAGAACTTTAAAGAATAAATTTGTATGTTAGTTGAATAATGAAAATATGCAAAGGAAATTGCTGTCTAAGAACATATCCTTCAAAAATACCTTTAAGTAACTCAGACTATGGAGCTGGTGGGTATAGACGTTAACTCTCAAAAGAGAAAGTCCAACAATCTTTTTATTGATAAATAACAATGACAGAACTGGTACTTCCATTTTCTTTACTTGATGGTGGAAGTAAGATTCATTTAGTTCGTAGGTAGAGATGTTAACTTCCAAGAGAGAAAGTCCTAGTTTCAGAGACAAATAACAAAGACAGAACTAGCACTTCCAGTTTTTTAACAGGCAAAGTAAAAATTACGAGAACATTAAATTTGCCTATGTTCTACATACAAATATATAAATGAACAAAGACGTATAGGAAATGATGCAATTTTCTTGTCAAAGAAAGTTCTAGAAAAAAAACGGATCAATTTTGGCGCAATTGTAAACCTAAAAAATGCCATGCATGTGTTCTAAAAAATTCAAGAATTCGGGGAAAAACCCAAATTAAAAAAAAAACAAAAAACAAGTGACCAGATTTTTTTTGACAAATCGAGTGTGCTAAAAAACTATGCAGTCAGTTTATTTGTTAGGAATTTGTGGAGCTAACACGCATACACGCCTGATAATTCCAAATACTATAAAGTTAGAACATTATCAAAGGCATTGCAGAACAGTTTACTTTTCACTCAGGCAATACAATAGAATTCTGTCTCAGAATATAGCAGCCCAAGCTGGCTTGATTGATAGATGACACATATCAAGTTATGACCTTCAATTTGGATGACAGCCTATCAAATCCATGTGCAGGCTAAAAATTCACTGTTACCCAGTGACTTAATACAAAAATGGCCGGGGATGTAGAATACACCAACTGCATCTCTGCAGAGAGGTACGTGGTGCCTTCAATAAGTTTCCAGACTTTTTTTGTACAGGCATTTAAAATTGTCGTAGACTCGTGAAAATTCAGTATGCTATTGCTATACATCTTATGAGATGACTGACCAATTTTTATGATTTCAGGTTAAAATGAACACCTAAAGCAGAAATTGGAATACACCCTACTAAAGCCTGATTATCACAGCTGGTGAATTTCAAAAATGCAATCTGGACGTGAGGATACTTTAGAAAAACAATATGCAATAAAATTCTGTTTTAAACTTGGAAAAAATGCCACAGAAACGTATGGAATGCTTCAGACTGCTTTTCAACCAGCTTGCATTAATCAAGCATCAGTTTTTGAGTGGTATAAGAGATTCAAGGAAGGCACGGAGTCTGTGAGGGATGATGAGAGGTGTGGGAGGAGTAAGGAAGTCAATACACCACAGTTGATAGGCCAAACGGTTAGGGGTACTATGTTGAGGTTTTAAGGGAGTTCAGGAAGAGATTCCGTTGGAAGAGGCCAGCACTCTTCAAATCGGGTCAGTGGCATTTCTACCAGGACAATGCACCAGTCCACAACTCCATCCATTTCATAGACTATTTGACCAAGATGGGCATCTTGACAGTTCCTCAGCCTCCCTATAGTCCAGACCTTGCTCCCTGTGACTTTTGGTTATTCCCCAACCTCAGAGGCTGTCAATTGACAATTGAGGAGATGAAAGAGGCTGTGACGAAGGTTATTGACACGTTCACACAAGAGGACATCCATGGGGCCTTGCAGAAGTTGTTGGAATGGTACAACAAGTGCATTGCAGTCGGAGGAGATTACTTCAAAAGAGAGTAGAGTTTCATGTGTGTACTATCAATAAAAGTGCCCATACGAAAAAAGTCTGGAAACCTATTTAATGATTCTCGTAACACTCCCCTAACGAGTGTCCTGCATATGACCCTAAACAATCTGACGGAGAAGTTCCAGGAATGCGGAGTACCCCTTCATTGTCATTGCTCCCAGGTCCACTCTGGCCTGGAGTGGTAGCACCTGATAGGGTCCTATCTATGGGTCAAATAGAACTAAACTGTGTACTTATGCTAAACTGAATTATTTGAAATAGAACTGCTTTGATATTTAAACTGCGTACTTATGTTGAACTGAATCGTTTGAAATAAAACTGTTTTGACATTTAATTGTGTGTGGACAAAAACTATACTTATTGAATTGTTTGAATTACAACTGTTTAACTAAACTGAATAGCTTAAAATAGAAATGTTTTTAACAATTAAACTGTGTACTTATGCTAAACTGAACTGTTTGAAATGGAATTGAGTATTTGTATAAAAATGGATTTGGCGTTAAATAACCTACAAACAACCAACAACCAACTTAACACAAGAACAATTTCATCTCTTTGTTTTCAGATCTATCCAAGAATAAAATTTCTCTATTTTTTGTAGCACGCGTGTTAATCGTATTATCTTTATCAAAATTAGTCAACTACAGATGAAATAAATTTATCATTAATATTCTTAACTTTTTATTACACTAACTTTTACCTGCACCATATTGAATTCATTTATCTAACCAAAAATGGCTGACTTCAAAAATTCTAAACCTGAACATTGTTTTATATATCAATAACTTCTATGAGGATCAACTGAAAAGTTCATAGGCTGACCAAGATACTCTCATGTAATGTTTCTGAATGAAATTTATTTTTCAACATAATCTACTTCATAGTCTACACACTTATGTTATAGTAAAATACATCAAATCTCTTCTGATTCACCCGCTTAACTCTTCACACAGCTAATTACTAAAACACACAAAACACAGACCAACAGACATCAACACTGCAAAAGAAAATAACAGCTACCAGATGTTGACACAACGACGGCCAGTGTCAAACTGAGAAAATTATGGCTTCTGTGCATAGGCTCCACACATAGTCTATCCAAAATCCCCAGAAAATTCTCAGTTATAAAAAAAAGGTCTATTCTTTAACCAATCATTTTTTTTTCACAAATAGTATTTTCTGGAGCCGGTGTTTGAAGTCGGGAACATATAAATAGGGCAAGCAGAAGTCACACAGGCAGTTGAATCCCCAGCCGTGCTATGAGCATTACAACAACACTGTTAGACCAGATCAAAGCAACCACTTGTCGCCGAATAGCCAGATATTTCACCCTTTATTTCTGAATGTACAAAGGTATTTGTAATCCAGTGGGCACATGGCCCAAAAAGTTTTGGGGGAAGGGGGAGGGGACGAAAACTGTATTTCCTATGGAGCCCTAGCTAGTCATACTCACCACCGACAATCAACTTTCAGTCGTTTTTATTTCAGTCATACTATACAATAAACAATAAATCCATTCACCCGCCAACCACGCCACAATCACCAAAAAATCTCATTCTCCCGCTTGTTTATCTTATTTATTTAATAAACAAAATAAACTAAATCTTTTTGTCGGTCGTATTTTTCTTGCAACCACACGCTTGTATATAACACTTATATTGGTGTTGCAGAGCTTGGTCCCTTTTGGTCAAGAAAGTCATCAAGAGCAGATATGAACTTTTCAGCTTATTCTTGTAAATTAGTCGATGATGAATCCTAACCTTTGATATTGCCAAACTATTAGTGGATATTCTATTGGTATTTATAGACACAACTGAATGATTACAGTAATGACACTGGCGTTAAGACCTTTCAAAATTTCATCGGCAGTGCTGAGTTAATAAAAGATCTTTTTAAAGTTTTTCTGAATCGTTGCTTTCTCCTTTTAAATGTAGAAACATTTTCGCTTTCAAGGGAGGTAACTTGCTTCAAAAATTATATCTTAGAAAGAAACTGATACCAAGGATATTTTAGCTTAGATAATTTTTTCTTCTATTTTTTATCTTTAAACTTCTTAACGAGACACCATTTTTTGTTAGCGTGGCTATTTCAAAAGTTTCCTCAGATACAAAATTTCTTTAAAGAGAATGGACTCAAAATACTTAACTTAAAAATTATTTTCTACAGTTCTCTCCCTTGGATTAAAAAAAATTAACTGTCTAAATCATATTTAGTGATCCAATTTTTTTTTGCTATCATTCTCTCACTCCTATATACACACACACACACACACACACACACACACACACATATATATATATATATATATATATATATATAAATGAAATTGCTGATTCAAACACATTTAAAAAGATCAACAACAAAGATTGAGTTGTCTAAATTTTTGAGACGAAGTTTGGCGATTTTAATCATTAAGGGTTTTCAGACTATTGTCTTCATCTTTATTGTTATTTCCACAACGTTTCGGCCGATATATCCTCCAGCATTCTTCAGGTGTTTGTCGAACTCTCCTTAGAAGCTTAGGGAACACATAGAAGGACACATAGGGAACCAACGCTTATAACCGTTATGCTAAGATTCTAAGGAGACCATCATCTGGAGGTTGCAGGTTCAATCCTGACTGCAGGCGAGTAACAATACAGAAATACTTAACACTTGTACCCAGTTATGGCTAACGGAATCAGACAAGGCGACCCCTGTAGATTCAATAAAGGACGTACTTCGAAGTTCCGTGAAGGTTCCTGAGTTCAACAAACACCTGAAGAAGGCCGGAGGACATATCGACCGAAACGTTGTTGAAATAACAATAAAGATAAAGACAATAGTCTGAAAACCCTTAATGATAAAAAACAAAGATTGATATATATTTTTTTTACTCTGCTTTCTAACTGATGTGAAGAAAGCATACAGATTAAGACAATCTAACTTTTTATTGATATAGTTCAAATATTTTCGACCATTTTAAACATTAATGAGTATTACAATTTTTCATGTCAGCCACAAAATGTTTTTGAAACACTGTCATCTGTTTCTTTAATCAGAATTTACTTCTAAAAAAAAAAAAAGAAAAAGAAAATCAACTTTCTTCACTATTCTTGTTTATAGCACCACAAAAATTCCTCCATTTTTAATCAACAAAATAAACTCCATATTTTAATGTTCCCTATTATGAGAACATTTTCCTTGAAGGAAATGATTGATTAATGGTTAATTTCATGGGATTATTCAACACTAAAGTCTTTTTTTTTTCCCCTTTTTGCTAACAATTACATAGTTTCAAGTAACAAATGATAATAACGATGTGTAAGTAATTATTCTTAATACAAATAATTTGTACACAATCATATGGTTTCAAGTAATAATTCCTATTTAGAAGGTTGGGTTGGGTTTTATGGCATATCAACCATTGTGGGTTATTTAATGCCAAATCCTCTTTATACATATATATTAGATATATATGATTTGGTTTGGTTGGCTTTTATGGCATATCAACCATTGTAGGTTATTTAATGCCAAATCCTCTTTATACATATATATTAGATATATATGATTTGGTTTGGTTGGCTTTTATGGCATATCAACCATTGTAGGTTATTTAATGCCAAATCCTCTTTATACATATATATTAGATATATATGATTTGGTTTGGTTGGGTTGGGTTTTATGGCATATCAACCATTGTAGGTTATTTAATGCCAAATCCTCTTTATACATATTAAATATCTATGATTTGTAAATGAATAGTTTGTACATAACAGTTTTAAATGAGCCAGAGCTCATTTATTTACACACAGTTAAATGGTTTCAAGTATTTCTATCTAATATAAATAATCTTTTTAATATAAATCATTTGCTTGCACACAGTTAAATAAATATACATAGAGAATACTTTGTAGGTAATTTTATTTTTTCAAAAGTTAAAGCAAATTTGTTTGCATACCTAACACAAATAATCTATTTTATATCAACCATTTGTTTGTATACAGTAGAATGGTTTCAAGTATTGCTATCTAATACAAATAATTCTATTCAATACTAATGATTCCAAGTATTGATATTTGATAGCAATAATTTAATTTTTGCACACAGTTAAAGGGTTTCAAGTAAAGCAATTCAACATTAATAAATCTATTCAACATTATTTATTTGTTTGCACGCAAATAAATGGTTCAAAGTATTGTAATGTAACACTAATAATTCAATTTAACATCAGTCATTTGTTTGCACACAGTTAAATGTTCAAACAGTTCTATTTGACTCATATATGACACTCTAACAGGTAGTAACACTCAAGATCAAAGTGGACCTGGGAGTAATGGCAATGAAGAGGTACTTCATGCTCCCCAGAGCTCCAGGATTGGAGCCTCACCATCAGATGGTCATATCCAGGACACTTGTTAAGGTGGGCTTACCCCTCTACAGAGATGTAGTCAGTTAACTTAAACAAGCAACGGAAATAAAACGAAAGAAAAACTAGTCAAATATTAATAATAATAACAGTGTTCTTAATTTGAGAAATTTAGGAAACTTAAGACTATTCCATTAGGTAATACAAGATATAAATGATGAGCAAGATATTCAAGAAATTATTGATAATGTACTGAGTTTAATATTCACCAGACTTGTGGCCAACTTAGATAAGCTTGTAAAAGATTTCTACAAATTACAAATTGGAAAAATAACTTTAAGCTGACTAGTTACATTGAAATCAATTTCAGAAGATCTATAATGCATACAAAAAATTTTAACAAACATTATTATTCATTATATATATGGTGAGAATCTGACAAGATGATAAAAGTAAGTGAAAAGATGGATAAACCAAACACTTACAATGGGTTTTGTAGCAATATTTTGATTTTATTCATTAGTGTTTAATATATCCATTTTTCCACTTATTTTTATCACATATATATATATATAAGTGGAAAGATGGATAAATCAGACACTTACAAAGGGTTTAGTAGTTATATTTCATTCTTTATTCAAGAATTTCTTCAAAGAGTTTTTATCCATTTTCAGCTTAAATGTAGAAAAACTCAAAAAAATAAAAAGGAAAAGTTTAGTCTGAAGAAATTCTTGAACAAAGAATGAAATATTATTAATAAACACTTTGTAAGCGTCCGATTTATCCATCTTTCTTCTAATTTTATGAGATATATATATATATATATATATATATATATATATATATATATATATATATATATATATATATATATATATATATATATAACCAGCTCATTGGGCTAGTAGGTAGAGTTTTTGCCAATGGTTCCGGAGACCTGGGTTCAATCCCAGGTCGCGTCATACCAAAGATTTTAAAATGGTACTTGATACCTCCTTGCTTAACACTCAGCAATATAAGGTACGTATCAAGGGTAAAGTGGAGCAATTCAGGGAAAGGAGTAGCGCCCTCCTCTACATCTCGCTGTAATAGCTATTGAAAAGGGAGCCTTTTTGTCACCCTCGACTATGGTCACTAACTTTACTTACTTACTATATATATATATATATATATATATATATATATATATATAAATAAAATATCCAGAGAAGATGAGTTGGGAATGATTCAAATTGAAAATCTAGAAGAGGATTCTAATAAATCTCCAGGAGTGCTCAATGTATGATTATTTATATTTAAATTTCTGAATATACAGAGAAAATTCATATTATTGGAAGAAAAACTCAATGGATCGTCATTTGGCTATTATAAATTTATTTCAGCTGGCAACTCTATGAGAGAAACCAGCTTCTTCGGATAACCATCACACAATGGAGAGAAAAAAATTCTTATATTTTTTGATAGACTCTTGCTCCTTAAGGAAAAAAGAACAAAAAGACATGGGCTAGAAGTTATTGTCAAAAGCTTCAAGGCCTTGTCTTTTTATAATGAACGCTCCCTTGTTTTTCAGGTGAAAAATTTGTCTTAAAAAGTCATATATGAGTATATAGGTAATTGCTTAAAAACAAATAAAATTATTAGGACCACCATAAAAAAGGGGGTCAAAGTTATCTCCCCTTGACCATTCAAGGGACAGTGCTATCCCCAGCTAATAAGGTGCATGCTGGGATACAGAAGGGGAGACTTCCGCCATGACAGCAGAAACACGGCACGTAGGACTTTCCTAGGCTCTCAATGACTGTCTTTATCTAATTTTAACAAACGTTAGCTGTACTTATTTTCCACAAAAATAAATTCCCTACTTTATTCCCAATACTCGGCGCATGTGTTATTTTTCCTTTACAGTTTTATTTCGTTACGTTAAAAACATAACAAAAATAAAATCTAACTTTGACATTAAATAAACTAACAAACAACTGAAAAAAAACAACTTATAACTCGTTAGAACCTTGATAATATAAATCCTCAAAGTGATTAGTTTAGGAAAATTATTTCCAGAGATTGAAATTTAGACTCCCCTCCAACTTCAACTTAATAATGACATAATTATAAACCGTCTGATATAATCAAGACAAATGAATGTTCATTAAGCAAGTTAGAAGAACACACATGCATACAATCAATAGTAGGGGGTTTTATTAGTAATCATAATGAACATTCAATGGTCGTATATCTGGTATGACAGTTACTACTATAAGAACTAGACTCAGCAACTAATGATCAAATCCTATTCGCTGTGGGTGTCAGTAATGGCAAAGGGCAAAGCTGTGTTGCCGTTTGATATCTGACTCCATTATTAGGTTATTTTATTTTACCCCACGTTAGCTAGTTGGTGTAACGCCTTGCCCAAGAAAGGCCCAAACGAAGGAAGACAGTAACAGATAGGAGACGAAGATATTTCTTTTATATTTTCCCTTTATTTCCTGGGTTCAACAACCTATTTCATGGATGAGGGAATTTTCCCTGAATACAACTGAAATGGTTGAATCCTCCAGTTAAGGTGTTTCAAATATATTGATCGTTTCTTGCATATGCTAGTCCTCATTTGGTATTTAAAGCCTCCATAAGGGTTAGTTTCTTTTGGAAGTTTGTCAGTCCAGTTTTAGTTTGTAGTTCCATTTCGTAGTCTTTTTATATTCCGGCATACTTTTAACCAAGAGAGAGATGCTACTGTGTGAAAGGGACTAACCAACGCCTAGTCCAAAGACATATGCGTGGTGCCCAGACACCAGTCAGCAATGAAGTTGTCAAATCACCAGTCACTGCTGAAAGAGAAAGAGCATGTTCCCCCCTGTCGGGAGGTTGCTTTTTTCTTTACGTATGAATCGTTCCTTTTTCCTGTCAGGGACCTCTGAGAGTTTCTGCAAATTTAATAGTTTTATTTATTTATTTTTTCCTTTAATTCAATTAAATTTTTTTTTTTTTATTTATTTATTCGTTCCTGACAATGTTGCTGTTTGCATTTCACTTCATACTTTGAGAAAAGCAAGAATCCTTCTCTTCTTTGTCCAACTATGGGTAATAGTAGGGCTGGCTAAACTCTGTAGCCTTGGAAGTCGGCAAATCAATCAAAAAAGAAAACTCTGAATTCAAAGCACTGGGCAACATGGAAGGGACACATTCCGGGATCTGGAATGGTTTCAAATAAAATAAGGGATCATTGCCTGCTACTTATATCATGTAACCCAGTAAAACCTGTCACTTACTATTTGGAGAGAAAACAAAACTGCCACGTAAACCTCACATTGTCTTTTTGCTAATGCCTTTCAGAAAGACATGAATCTATCAACTATGGGTAAATAGGACAAACTGGTTGTTGGTTGATTGTGTTTTTTGGCATATCAAACCTCAAGGGTTATTTAGTGCCAAATCTTGATTATACATATATATTAAATATATATCATTTGTAAACAAAAAGTTAGAAAGGTAACAATTTTTAAATGGGCCAGAGCTCATCTGTTGGCACAGTTGAATGTTTCAGTATTTCGATCTAACATTAATAGTTCTATTTGCATACAGTTAAATGGTTTCAAGTATTGCTGTCAAACACTAATAATTAAATTTAATACAAATCATTTTTGGACACAGTTAAATGGTTTCAAGTTAAATAAATGACTAAACAGTTCTATTTGACCTGTAGATGGAACCCAAACAGCTACTACCATTCCAAGTCAAAAGTGGACCTGGGAGTAATGGCAATGAAGAGGTACTCCACACTCCGTAGGTCTCTAGAACTGGAAATTCACCATCAGATAGGTGAGTGTCATATCCAGGACAATCTTTAGGAGGTGTCTTACCTCCTTGCAGAGATGAAGTCAGTATATTCTACAGTTCCAGTCAACTGAACTCTTTAGTTTCGTAGAGAGGTAAACTAATGCAACATATCAAGAAAATAGGTCAATAATTTGTTGGAACTGAGAAATCATTTTGATTTTTGAGGTTTGGAAATTATGATAGACTGTTTCCAGAGTTCAGAGACATTGCTTGTTGTCCATATATTGGTTTGGTTTGGTTGGGTTTTATGGCATATTAACCATTGTAGGTTATTTAATGCCAAATCCTCTTTATACATATATATTAAATATATATGATTTGGTTTGGTTGGGTCTTATGGCATAGCAACCATTGTAGGTTATTTAATGCCAGATCCTCTTTATACATATATATTAAATATATATGATTTGGTTTGGTTGGGTCTTATGGCATAGCAACCATTGTAGGTTATTTAATGCCAAATCCTCTTTATACATATATATTAAATACATAGGATTTGGTTGGGTTGGGTTTTATGGCATATCAACCATTGTAGGTTATTTTATGCCAAATCCTCTTTATACATATATATTAAATATATATGATTTGGTTTGGTTGGGTTTTATGGCATATCAACCATTGTAGGTTATTTAATGCTAAATCCTCTTCATACATATATATTAAATATATATGATTTGGTTTGGTTGGGTTTTATGGCATATCAACTGTGGTAGGTTATTCAATCCAAAATCATCTTTATACATATAAAATATATATGAATTGTAAATACATTTTGTTGATAACATTTTTAAAAGAGCCTAAGCTCATTTTCTTTTCACCGAGCTAAATGGTTCCAAGTATTCTTCTGTATCACTAAGAATTCAATTAAACCTCCATCATTTGTTCACACAGAGTTAAATGATCAAACAGTTTTATTTCAAACAATACAATTCAGCATAAGTCGTTTGTTTGCACTCAGTTGAAATGTCAAACAGTTCTATTTGACCCATAGATAGGACCCTATCAGGTGCTACAACTCCAGGCCAGAGTGAACCTGGGAGCAATGGCAATGAAGGGATACTCCACATTTCCCAAAGCTCCAGCAGGACTCAAGCCTCACCATCAGATTGTTTAGTGCCCGTGGTGTAATGGTTATCGTCGTAGGAAATGGACACGGCGACATGAGTTCAAATCCTGGACAAGGCTGACTGCATTTCACATAGCACTAATACCCTTGGGAAAGGTATGAATCCAACTATTCTCCCTCCAGCTATGGGTAAATAGTACGACAGACTAGGTTCTTCAGCAACTAGTCTAGGAGAAGGAAAACTCTGAATTCAAACCTGTTAAACTCCACTTAAAAATTGACCTTGTGTCATATCCTGCCCGAGCGGAGGGGTTGGTAAATAGGATCAGATTGTTTAATGTCATATCTAGGACACTCATGGGGGAAGGAGTCTTACCTCTCTGCAGAGTTGGTGTATTCTACAGCCCCAGCCGACTAGGCTGGATATTAGCTTGATTTTTCAGGAAATTTCTGTGGAATTCATGATGGATCTCATCTGGACCAACAGCAGTGTTTTAACTTTTGATACTTAAGATGGACTTTTGTCTTCCCATTCTTTGAATAAAGTAAAATTGGTAGCCTTAGTCGAGGATGACCTGAAGGCTCCCTTTTCAATAGCTACTACACTGATGTGTAGAGGTGGGTGTAACTCCATTCCCTGCATTACTCCACTTTACCCTTGATCCACACCTTATAATGCTGAGTGTTAAGCAAGGAGGCATCAAGTACCATTTTTTTTAGTCTTTGGTATGACTCGACCCGGGATTGAACCTCGGTCTACCAGACCATTGGCGAACACTCTACTCATAAGGCCAATGGCCTAGTTCATGTCTTGCTCAGTTTTATGGAGGAGGAAGTTTTGGGGTACTTTTTTGGCTATGGATAGCAGACTTATATACAGGGTGCAAAAGAAAAATATGGAATCATTTTTTTGAAAGTTTTATTTTTTTTATTTTAGTATGAATAGTCCCATTTTAAACAAAAAAGGTGATAAATCTCAATTTTCATGAGTAATTCTGTTATTCAAGAATTTTTTCTCTAAAATTCAGCCCAATATGAGTGAGCAAGAGAAGAGACAACAAAAAAATCTATGATTTGCTTAACACCGATACCAAGCCAAAAAAACTTTCTGAAATAATTGGAGTTTCTTCATGACCTCCATCAAGCCTAGACCATAACCCCCTCGTTTACGCTATATGTAGGGTTTTAGAAAACGAAAACAAATGTCACTTCCCATTCAAATATTGGTTCACTTAAGACTGCTATTGAGGAGGAATGAAATAAAATTTCTGAAGAATTTATTTTCAAGACAGGCAAATCATTTTGAAGATGTGATGATACAATCGTGATTAAAAAATGGTAGCCATATTGAGTAAAGTAACTGTTTTATGTTTATCTTCTTATTTTGTCATTTATGATCAGAATAATGAACTGAGCCAAAGGGTATATTAATCAAGAACTAAACTGGTAGAGGGGGGAACAGCAGCTGTAGTAAGCACCTTGCCTGTCTTTGTGTATGTTGAACCAAGGAAATCCTCCTCAGAGACTTGGATACATTTGTGTAGCACTCCATATCTCCATGTTGAGTTATTTATTCATTGACCCCAAATAATCAGTCATAACAGTTTATTTTTTTAAATCAACATTAATCATTTTATTATAGAGTCGTTTATTATTATATAAGAATATTGCTAATTTTGCTTCCGCACCCTGCAGAAATACATCTCTATTTTGATTTGATTCCGGAATCAACTGGTACTGGAATAGTTGTCTGAAATTTTTCCAATTTGCCTTTCTGATATTCAAACACGGAATTCAAATAATTCATTGATAGTGAAAAGTTGATTGTAGTTCTTCATAACTTTTATTTGAAAATTAACTCTTAAATTCATACACCTATTGCTTGCACTACACAAACTATTCATTATAGTTGCTTCTTAAGAGTTTTTGTGGTTATATATCAAGTATTCCTATCTAATACAAATAACTTGCATGCAGTTGTATGGTTTCAAGTATTCCTATCTAATACTAATAATTTTCACACAGTTGTATCATTTCAAGTATTTCTATCCAATACCAATAAGTAATAATAATAATCCTTAGTAAATAATTATAAGTAAGTTGATGACCGTAGTCAAGGGCGACCCAAAGGCTCCCTTTTCAATAGCTACTACACCGAAGTGTAGGGGAGGGCGCTACTCCTTTCCCTGGATTGCTCCACTTTATCCTTGATCCATACCTTATAATGCTGAGTGTTAAGAAAGAGGTATCAAGTACCATTTTTTGAGTCTTTGGTATGACTCGACCTGGTATTGAACCCCGGTCTCCTGGACCATTGGTGAACACTCTACTCATTAGGCAACTTCAAGTAACTATTCTTAATACAAATAACTTATAGCTATATTGTTTCAAGTATTCCTATCTAATACAAATAATTTGCACACAGTTATATTGTTTCAAGTATTCCTATCTAATACCAATAACTAATAATAATCCTTTGTAAACAATTATAGCTTCAAGTAACTATTCTTAATACAAATAATTTATAGTTATATGGTTTCAAGTATTCCTATCTAATACTAATAATCTATTTGACTCAGAGACCTAGGAGGAATGGTAAAGGAGTACTCCACACTCTCCAGATTTCAAAAACTGGAGCCTCACCATCAGACACAGTTTCACATCATACTTGGGAGGGAGGGTGCAATCAGGTGAGCATATGCAATTGTATGTATATTTCTGCATGTCATTACATTTGTGGTTGGGCTGAGAACTTCTCAGCACCCTCTTCACATATTCATTAACCCTCCCCCCCAAACAAAACAACAACACTTGTGTTTTCAGTGCAGTTGGAATGAATAGGTAACATTTATCACAAGGATTTTGGCTTCAGTTTTTTGTAATATGGGTCACATGATAATTTGTTTTAAGTGTTGGGTAATCTGGGTCATGTTATCAAGATACATAATTCGGGAAAAGGTTGTTTTTTTTCTTCTCTTTTTTTGTCATACGCTGACATCCATTGATCAAATTAACTTACAAGCCAACTAAGACTAACACACACACACAGATATTTGAGGGGTGGAGGAAAGAAGAGAGAGAGAGGGAGTGACCATTACTATTTTGAAAAAAGTAATTTCTAACACAGGTTAACATGACTAGTTGGTTAGTTTATGTGATCTAAATGGCATATCAACCTTCATGGGTTATTAAATGCCAAAGCTATCTTTGTAGAAGAACAGTATTGATACTATTTAACCCATTGCTGTGGAAGGGGGACGATAAGGGGGTTCATACCTTTCCGAAGGATATTAGTCTGAAAGTGGACGTAATACTACTAATGTTTTAGATAAAACTCCACAAATATGGCAGTAACCATTAAGAAGCAGGGGTAAGAAGTATCTTTACAGGTAATATTTAGATTTGTATTGAACAGTTTTGATGGCATGTCAACCTGTCTGGGGTTATTTTATACCAAGAGATTAGGGAATCATGTTCATTAGACATTTGCATTTTTTTTTTTTGGTTTAGTTTCTTTCTATTTGATGGCATATCAACCTTCGTGGGATATTTAATCCCAGAGCTATCCTTGTACAAGAACAGTATTGATACTATTTAATCAATAGCTGTGGAAGGGGGACGATAAGGGGGTTCATACCTTTCCGAAGGATATTAGTCTGAAAATGGATGTAATACTACTAACATTATATGGCAGTATCCATTAAGAAGCAGGAGTCTTCACAAACATTATTTAGACTTGTATGGAATGAGTGATTTTAATGCCATGTAAACCTGTTTGAGGTTATTTTATACCAAGAGGTTAGGGAATCATGTTCATTGCACATTTGCATTTTGTTTGGTTTGGTTTCTTTGTATTTAATGGCATATCAACCTTCATGGGTTATTTAATGCCAAAGCAATCCTTGTAGAAGAACAGTATGGTACGATCTAACCCATAGCTGGTGGAATGAAGGAGTCTATACCTTTCTCAAAGGTCTTAGTCTAAACAAAAAAATGATAGTGTGACTAGAGTTTGAACTCACTACAATAATCAAGTTCAGCACGTTAACCACAACACTATGGGAATCTCCCCTACCTATAGCTAGTAGGAGATAGAAGAGATGGTTTAGTTTCTTTGTTTTAATAGCATATAAAACATTGTGGGTTATTTAATGCCAAAGCCAACCTTGTAGAAGACCAGTAGTGCTACTATTTAACCCATTGCTGTGATCTAAGTTTTGATTGTGGTTTCTTTGTTGTTTAATGGCATATCAACCTTCATGGATTATTTAATGCCATAGCCAACCTTGTAGAAGACCAGTAGTGCTACTTTTTAACCCATTGCTGTGATCTAAGTTTTGATTGTGGTTTCTTTGTTGTTTAATGGCATATCAACCTTCATGGATTATTTAATGCCAAAGCAGTCCTTGTAGAAAGATAATAGTAGTACTATTTAATTCATACTTGTGGGGAGAAGGCGGTTGACACCTTTCCCAGGGGTATTACTTCAAAAGTGAATGTAACAGCATGACTAAAGTTTGAACTAACTGCAATGTCACAGTCCAGCACATTAGACAAAACACCACAAAGGCTCCCTCCATTTGGTTGGCTTTTATTGTATATCAACCATTGTAGGTTATTTAATGCCAAATCCTCTTTATATATATTCATAAAATATAAATGATTTGGTTTGGTTGGCTTTTATGATATATCAAACATTGTAAGTTATTTAATGCCAAACCCTCTTTATACATATATATTGAATATATATGATTTGGTTTGGTTTGGTTTTATGGCATATCAACCATTATAGGTTATTTAACGCCAAATCCTCTTTATACATATATATTAAATATATTTGATTTGGTTTGGGTGGGTTTTATGGCATATCAACCATTGTAGGTTATTTAATGCCAAATCCTCTTTATACATATATGTTAAATATATTTGATTTGGTTTGGTTGGCTTTTATGACATATCAACCATTGTAGGTTATTTAATGCCTGCACTCATTTTTTTTCCCCCACAGTTGAATGATTTTAAGTATTGTTATGTGACAGTAACAATTTATCATCAATTATTTGTTTTCACACATTTGAATAGATATACATCATATGTAAAAAATTAGTCTGTCAGTTACTTCATTTTTATGAGTTAGAACTAATTTATTGCTGATATTGCTATTGTTTCTACTCAGTTAAATGTTTTTAGTTACTTCTAACACCAACTAATATTGAATATTACTAATTCATTTGTACATAGGCTTAATGTTGCCAAGTATTGTTATCTATCAGTAACAATTCCATTAACATCAGTCATTTGTTTACACTCAGGTAAATGATCAAACAGTTCTATTTCTAACAATTCAATTTAGCATAAGTCAACATAGTTAAATGGTTCCAAGTATTGCTATGTATCACAAACAATTTAATTAAACATCAGTCATTTGTTTACACACAGATAAATGATGAAACAGTTCTACTTCTAACAATTCAATTTAGCATAAGTCAACATAGTTAAATGGTTCCAAGTATTGCTATGTATCACAAACAATTTAATTAAACATCTGCCATTTGTTTACACACAGATAAATGATGAAACAGTTCTATTTCTAACAATTCAATTTAGCATAAGTCATTTGCTTGCACTCAGTTTAAATGTCAAACAGTGCTACTTAACCCATAAATGGGACCCTATCAGGTGATACCACTCTGGGTCAGAGTGGACCAGTGAGCAATATCAATGAAGGGGTACTCTATAATTCCCAAAGGTCGTTGGGAAGGGGTCTCTGCAGAGATGCAGTCAGTGTATTGTACACCTCCCACAGCTGACTGAGCAACCCAATTTAGTTTGGTTTGTTTTCTTTGTTTAAAGGCATATCAACCTTTGTGTGTTATTTACTGCTAAAACCAACCTTGCAGAAGAATAGAAGTGGTACTATTTAAATTGTAGCTGGAGAGATAAGGGGGTTCATACCTTTCCCAACGATATTAATCCGAAAGTTATCAGAACAACGAGGTTAACATGAAGTAAGCAAATCGTATTAAATAGTTCATTAGCAAGATTGAATTGATGAAATTCAGCTGCTTTTTTAATTGGCAATAAAATGTGGGGCACAAGGTTGGTTGGTTGGGTTTTATGGCATATCAACTTTTGTAGGTTATTTAACGCCAAATCCATTTTTATGAAAATAGTTCAATTTCAAACAATTCAGTTTAGGATAAGTACGCAGTTTAAATGTAAGTACAGTTTGTGAAAAACATTTCTATTTCAAGCTATTCAGTTTAGTCAAGCAGAGCTAATTCAGTTTAGTATAAGTACAGATTTTGTTTACAGATGGTTAAATGTCAAAACAGTTCTATATTAAACAATTCAGTTTAGTCTAAGTACAGTTTCAATGTCAAAAAACATTTCCATTTCAAATAATTCAGTTTAGCATAAGCACACAGTTTAAATGTAAGTACAGTTTAATTGTCAAAAACATTTCTATTTCAAGCAATTCAGTTTAGCATGAGTATGCTGTTAGTTCTATTTAACCCATAGATAGGGCCCTATCAGGTGCTACCATGCTGGGCCAAGGTGAACCTGTGAGTAATGGCAATGAAGGGGTATTCTGCATTCCCCAAAGCCCCAGCATTACTGGAACCTCACCATCAGATTGTTTAGAGTCATATCCAGGACAGTCATGGGGAGGGTCTTACCCCTCTGCAGAGGTGCAATCAGAGTATTCTACAGCCCCAGTTGACTGGGGCACGAGGGAGGGAGTATAGAAAAGTACAAAATGAAATAAAATTCTTTGAGATTAACAACCATCAAATGCTAAAGCTTGCTTTCTTTTTTTTTTTCATTGATTTCCAGACAAAAATAGCTCCGTTTGGTTTACCTTAACAAAATATCAACCGTTCACAGGTAATTCAATGCCAAATTTTGGTAAGATACGAGGTGGATATGATAAGTTTCCAGACTTTTTTCGTATGGGCACTTTTATTGATAGTACACACATGAAACTCTAGTTCCCTTCGAAGTAATCTTCTCCAGCTGCAATGCACTTGTTGTACCATTCCAACAACTTCTCGAAGGCCCCATGGAAGTCCTCTTGGGTGAGCGTGTCAATGACCTTCATCACAGCCTTCTTTCATCTCCTCAATTGTCTCATAACGACAGCCTCTGAGCTAAGGGAATAACCAAAAGTCACAGGGAGCAAGGTCTGGACTATAGGGAGGCTGAGGAACTATCTTGATGCCCATCTTGCTCAAATAGTCTGTGACAAGGATTGAGTTGTGGACTGGTGCATTGTCCTGGTAGAAATGCCACTGACCCGATTTGAAGAGTGCTGGCCTCTTCCAACGGAATCTCTTCCTGAACTCCCTTAAAACCTCAACATAGTACCCCTAACCGTTTGGCCTATCAACTGTGGTGTATTGACTTCCTTACTCCTCCCACACCTCTCATCATCCCTCACAGACTCCGTGCCTTCCTTGAATCTCTTATACCACTCAAAAACTGATGCTTGATTAATGCAAGCTGGTTGAAAAGCAGTCTGAAGCATTCCATACGTTTCTGTGGCATTTTTTCCAAGTTTAAAACAGAATTTTATTGCATATTGTTTTTCTAAAGTATCCTCACGTCCAGATTGCATTTTTGAAATTCACCAGCTGTGATAATCAGGCTTTAGTAGGGTGTATTCCAATTTCTGCTTTAGGTGTTCATTTTAACCTGAAATCATAAAAATTGGTCAGTCATCTCATAAGATGTATAGCAATAGCATACTGAATTTTCACGAGTCTACGACAATTTTAAATGCCTGTACAAAAAAAGTCTGGAAACTTATTGAAGGCACCACGTACCTCTCTGCAGAGATGCAGTTGGTGTATTCTACATCCCCGGCCATTTTTGTATTAAGTCACTGGGTAACAGTGAATTTTTAGCCTGCACATGAAGGTCATAACTTGATATGTGTCATCTATCAATCAAGCCAGCTTGGGCTGCTATATTCTGAGACAGAATTCTATTGTATTGCCTGAGTGAAAAGTAAACTGTTCTGCAATGCCTTTGATAATGTTCTAACTTTATAGTATTTGGAATTATCAGGCGTGTATGCGTGTTAGCTCCACAAATTCCTAACAAATAAACTGACTGCATAGTTTTTTAGCACACTCAATTTGTCAAAAAAAATCTGGTCACTTGCTTTTTGTTTTTTTTTTTAATTTGGGTTTTTCCCCGAATTCTTGAATTTTTTAGAACACATGCATGGCATTTTTTAGGTTTACAATTGCGCCAAAATTGATCCGTTTTTTTTCTAGAACTTTCTTTGACAAGAAAATTGCATCATTTCCTATACGTCTTTGTTCATTTATATATTTGTATGTAGAACATAGGCAAATTTAATGTTCTCGTAATTTTTACTTTGCCTGTTAAAAAACTGGAAGTGCTAGTTCTGTCTTTGTTATTTGTCTCTGAAACTAGGACTTTCTCTCTTGGAAGTTA
>OY757945.1:6159081-6209081 GCA_963585895.1 Sepioteuthis lessoniana | reverse complement strand
GCAATCTTTTAGCACTCAAAAAATTTTGAGATAGTACCCAAAACAATTTTAAAGGCTCAGTCTTAGAGTATCCATGATTACCAAATTTTAGCACTCAAGGCAACTTTGTTATCACCCACTACCCTAAAGCAATTTTTATTTGTTCAAAACAACTTTTAGTTTCCTGCAATAAAGTTGCCTATTATAGTATAATCTTTAAAGCAGTCAAAGAAACTTTGGTGTTTTAATAATCTTTTAGCTCACAAGGTAACAAAGTTAAAGTTACCCCTAGCAATATTATAAACACCTAAAATAACTTTAGACACCCCCTAGCAATCTTTTAGAACTCAAGCAACTTTTTTATTGCAAAAAAGGGGCCTATAATAAGTAACTTTTAAAGCAGTAATTTAGTAGCACACAAGTCAACTTTTTATTCACACCTTTTAGTAACCCAATCTTTTAGCACCTAAGGCAACTTTAGTATGATATATCATTTCTTTGCACCCAAAGCAAAATTTAAGTATAAGTTATATAACTTTCTTTGCATAAAGTATAACTTTATAACAACTTTATTAGCACCCAAGGCTAATACACCTAGCAAAACATTTTTATTCACATCCTGCCTCCTATTTTAAAGCAGCATCAAAGGCAACTTTTTAGTACCTCTAGCAATCTTTCAGCACCCAAGACAACTTTAGGAAACTTTACGTCACCATGGTGACTTTTTTAGCATTTGCTAGTAACCATTAGCACCCAAAGCAACTTTTTAGTATTCCGAGCAATCTTTCAGCACCCGAGGCAACTTTAAGCAGCAAAATAAAAATAAGACAAAAAACCTTTGAATAGCACCCAAAGCATTTTTTTTAGCATTCCCTTGCAATCTTCCTCGCAATTTTTATTTGTCCAAAGCAACTTTTAACAACTGAGAGCACCCAAAGCAACTTTGAGTTTCCTTTAATAGCAAATAATAGGGCATATAATACATATGAGTTTCCTTTAATAGCAAATATAATACATATGCCCTATTATTGCAATAATTAGCACCGAAAGCAACTTTGGATTCCTAGCAATCTTTAAGCAACAAAATAAAAGTTGCTTTGGGTGTTATCAAAGATTTTTGTCGTATCTGACAACTCAAGCTACAGTAAGCAATCTTTTAGCACCCAAAGCAACTTTTACACTCACCCCCATACTTCTAGTATAAGCTATTTTAAGGCAACTTTTAAAGTACCATTACCAACTTTTAAAGTACCATTACCAAAGTAATTTTCTAGTAGCACTAGAATTTTCTAGTAGCACCCAAGACTTTTAGTACAAGTTGCAACTTTTTAAACTTTTTTATTCACACAATCTATAAAGAAAATTTAGTACCACCCAAGGCAACTTTTTAACACCCAAAGCAACTTTTGTATTTGCACCCAATCAAGAGCCTAAAATAGTCTTAGCACCCAAGACAACATTTTTATTTGCACCCATTTTGTTTTGCAGGGTTTGTTTTGTTTTGCACCCAACTTTTAGGGGTTTTTTTAGCACCCAAGGCAACTTTTAAGTAGTTGAGCAACTTTTAGCAACCTTTGTCTTAATTCCCTTGCAATCTTCCTAACAACTAAGTTCTAAAGCAATTTTTATTAGCACTTACTAGCAACCATTAGCACCCAAAGCAACTTTTTAGTATTCCAAGCAATCTTTGAGCAATCTTTGAGCAAAACAGCATACAGCATCCTTGTGTAGTTTGCATTTAGCTTTTTCTTTAGGCATTTTGTTAAAGTTCGAGTAGTGCAATCATACAGTAGTACTGACATGGTTACAATTGAAAAGAATTCCTGTTTTAGTTTATCAGAGCTTTAGAACTTTAGGAAGATTGCAAGGGAATTGCTTATAATGAGAGAAAAACTTATCAAAGCAATCGTTCAGCACCCAAGGCAACTTTTAGCAACCTTTGTCTTAATTCCCTTGCAATCTTCCTAACAACTAAGTTCTAAAGCAATTTTTATTAGCACTTGCTAGCAACCATTAGCACCCAAAGCAACTTTTTAGTATTCCAAGCAATCTTTGAGCACCCAAGGCAACTTTAAAGGGGTTTTTTAGCACCCAAGGCAACTTTTAAGTAGTTGCCTTGGGTGCTAAAAAACTTTTAAGTAGTTGAGCACCCAAGGCAACTACTTAAAAGTTGCCTTGGGTGCTAAAAAACCCCTTAAAACTTTTAAGTAGTTGAGCACCGAAGGCAACTTTTAAAAAACTTTTAAGTGCTCAACTACTTAAAAGTTTTTTAAAAGTTGCCTTGGGTGCTCAACTACTTAAAAGTTTTTTTAGCACCCAAGGCAACTTTTAAGTAGTTGCCTTGGGTGCTAAAAAAACTTTAGCACTCAAGGCAACTTTTAGGGGTTTTTTAGCACCCAAGGCAACTTTTAAGTAGTTGCCTTGGGTGCTAAAAAACCCCTAAAAGTTGCCTTGAGTGCTAAAGTTTTTTAAGTAGTTGCCTTGGGTGCTAAAAAAACCCTAAAAGTTGCCTTGGGTGCTCAAAGATTGCTTGGAATACTAAAAAGTTGCTTTGGGTGCTAATGGTTGCTAGTAAGTGCTAATAAAAATTGCTTTAGAATTTAGTTGTTAGGAAGATTGCAAGGGAATTAAGACAAAGGTTGCTAAAAGTTGCCTTGGGTGCTGAACGATTGCTTTGATAAGTTTTTCTCTCATTATAAGCAATTCCCTTGCAATCTTCCTAAAGTTCTAAAGCTCTGATAAACTAAAACAGGAATTCTTTTCAATTGTAACCATGTCAGTACTACTGTATGATTGCACTACTCGAACTTTAACAAAATGCCTAAAGAAAAAGCTAAATGCAAACTACACAAGGATGCTGTATGCTGTTTTGAACAAATCCTGGAAGTAGCACTCAATAAAACAGTAGGGCCACTTACCTCCTATCTCACAAACCATCCAAGTAAGATGAGTAAGACATGCAAGGCTATTTTGGATAAGAATGAACTCATAAGTGACATTCAAATAACTAATAATAACAAAAAAATATTCTTAATACAAATTTTTATAAGCAAATCTTGCAATCTTCCTAACAACTAAGCAATTTTTATTTGTCCAAGGCAACTTTTAATAATCGAGGCAAAGCACTTAAAGTTGCTAGGAATAAAGTTGCCTAGCAACCATTAGCACCCAAAGCAACTTTTTAGTATTCCAAGCAATATTTCAGCACCCAAGTTGCCTAGCACCCAAGGCAATTTTCAGCAACAGAATAAAAATAAGACAATTTTAACAAAAACTATTCTTAATACAAATGTAGCAATTAGTATTCCCTTGCAATCTTCCTAACTAAAGCAATTTTTATTTGTCCAAGGCAACTTTTAATGACCGAGGCAAAGCACTTAAAGTTGCTAGGAATAAAGTTGCCTAAGGTGCTGAAAGATTGCTAGGGAATTGTGACTTTTTAGCACTTGCTAGCAACCATTAGCACCCAAAGCAACTTTTTAGTACTCCAAGCAATCTTTCAGCACCCAAAGCAACTTTCAGCAACAGAATAAAACAATTCTACCAAAAACTAAATAAAGTTGCCTAAGGTGCTGAAAGATTGCTAGGGAATTGTGACTTTTTAGCACTTGCTAGCAACCATTAGCACCCAAAGCAACTTTTTAGTACTCCAAGCAATCTTTCAGCACCCAAAGCAACTTTCAGCAACAGAATAAAACAATTCTACCAAAAACTAAATAAAGTTGCCTAAGGTGCTGAAAGATTGCTAGGGAATTGTGACTTTTTAGCACTTGCTAGCAACCATTAGCACCCAAAGCAACTTTTTAGTATTCCAAGCAATCTTTCAGCACCCAAAGCAACTTTCAGCAACAGAATAAAAATAAGACAATTCTAATAAAAACTATTCTTAATACAAATAATTTGCATAGAGTTCCAAGAATTCCAAACATTAATAATTCTATTATAATAATAACAACTCTTTATATGATAGTAACCAAGATAACTAGCTATATATAAGCAATCATAGGCTCTATGATAGCACTCAAGGCAACATGGTATATATGATAGCTCTATTGACATCAGGTACAGCACACAATATGAGTAACCAAGGCAACTATATATATTGTAATGGTTTATGGCTATCGCTAGGTCACTTGGTGAGTTAATAGTGGAACAAATTTTGTGGTATTATTAAACAGTGCTCAATATCAAAGAGAGACCTGTTATATATATATATATATATATATATGTGTGTGTGTGAATGTGTAAAGCATGAAACTCAGGTTCACAAACACCACCATCTTATATATATATATATATTGTCATCCACAGACAGACTGTTTTGTTGTATCACAACTCTTCAGTGTGGCTAAACACGTAGGACACTTGAAGCTGGAATCGAAACCCACCCAACTTTACGTTAGACTTAGTATCAGACTGCTCACCCAACAAGCATACCGCGTCGGCTAGGGGAATTATAAGGTAAGCAGCAGTAGCATTCGTTTGTTTACATTTTTTACCTGACTGGATAACCGTGGTCAATTCGTTTGAAGAGCTTTGCATTATGTGAGCAGCGGCAGTAAATTCCTTCGCCAGAGTGACTTGCCTTGGTTACTGCTATATATATATATATATAGCATTCAAGGCAGTCTGCTATAGATAACATCCAGGAAAAAGGCTATATATGATAACATCCAAAACAACTTACTATACATGACAGCACTTAGGGTACCTGCCGATATATAATAGCACTCAAGACAACTGACTATATATGACAGCACTTAGGGCAACTGGCCATATATGATAGCACCCAAGACAACTGGCTAAATATGATAACACCCAAGACAACTTACTATATATGACAGCACTTAGGGCAACTGGCCATATATGATAGCACCCAAGACAACTGGCTAAATATGATAGCACCCAGGGCAACTGATCCACAACTAAGATAAAACCTTTCTTGAATTTCAACTTTTATAATAATTTATTGGTCTCAAAGAGTATCTTCCTGTTAGGATATTTCCCAGTATTGCTTATTCTGCAGATACCAAATAATACAACTGGATGAGTCTGAGTACATACTTACATAATTTGGTCTATAAGTCTTTTTAATTCAGTTTTCTCATCTTTACTCAACTCATAACTTTTTTTGATTTCGATTGATGATATGGGTTATGTATATAGATGTTAATCTATAATAATTCCAGTTTTTAATTGCTTAACATCCAATCACAACAAAAAAAAAAAAAAAAAAAAAAAAAAATGAAAAATTCCATTCTCATGAATTCCTCCCTTGAATATATTTTTCAATTCGGTGATGACATTTTTCTTATATGATTCATTTCCACAGAATATGAAATCATCCACATGCGATGTCAGAATGCCAATCAAGTTGCCAGTTACATCATGACACAGAAAGAGGTGTAGCTGAAAGAACTTCGTATTTTTGTTTGGCGCGTAAATTAATTTGACTGTTATGGTTGTCGCATATTTTCACCAAGTGAGGATGACTTATCCTATTCAGCCCGGATCATTTTCCTGGACAACATGAAAATGGTGAAAGCCTGCCAAACTCTCCCTTCCTCGGAATCTTTTGAGCAGGACAGACATACTTTCTGTCCGCTCCCTTCATTGCAGCAGAATCACAACACCATGAGGAAAACCACTAATTTATGGAGCTTTGAGTCTACCCTTAGACCAAAGGTTCCCAGTTGAATATGAATTAGATGCATGTAATCCGCCACTTATAGGAACACCTTTATGTCGCCTCTGACTTTTGCTATGTCTATAGCGATGCATATTCCTCTCAGATATTCAGCCTTGCCTTGACTGAAGCGAGGCACATATCATTCAGGCATTAAGTTGCTATAATTCTTTCTGAACTCAATAACTATTTCCTTCCTTCCTACAAGACTTGCAGTATAAAGGTACCCTTTATTCTGGCTGCCATTAAACCTTCTTGAAAACCTTACGGCATCTTCGTTAATCTTCTTTATTTTCCAACAATATAGCGAGGAACTAACATAACAACTCTTCTTCGCTAAAGAGAGAATAATCATAGACACTTATTCTTCTCTTTAGTTGATTTTAAACTTAATAAATTCTTTTGTACTATGAATGGGGTGTATATCAATTAATCAATAGATTTATCTTTTCAGCTTCCACACCAATGATTCTGGACACACACCAGATAGTGATTAGGAAACACCAATCTCTCGTTGGCAGGTTGAGACTGAAGAACGTAAAAGAGTAGACGGCTTACCCACTTTGACAAAGTGAGCACATAGGATGAAAAGAGAAAAATATGGCCACCCTGACATCTGAATTTTATGTTGCAGTGTCTCAAGCAACGAGAGTAGTTATACAAATTTTTTTTTCGAAGCATAAAAAACGCCACTCATGGGAGGAAAAGGGAGGATATTTTCAGTGACTAAGATGCTTTCGTTTGTCAGAATGATAGACACAGAAGCCTATAACCGATTGTTAGTAATCAATTTCCAACCAGTACAGACTTTTGATTTTAGCTGATAACAGAAGCTGTTAGCATTACAAGACATATAGCTTAACAGATGTGTGTTGCAGAGTCTGTTTTTAAATTACTCAGGTCTTCTTCTTAACAATGTACAAGAAAACAGACCTTCATAATCCTCTTATTATATTGGTATTTCTCAGTCATCACCTATCTTTTGATGTCTGATCCATGTAAAACACACATTCATATACCTCATAATATTTTATATTGCTTTTTCTTTGCATCAATCATATCTCTTCCTTGTTCTTGTTCAGATATAAGCATAACATTCTCGGTGATTTTGATGATATACTGGATAATTACTTTCGAGGTCCAAAAGGGCCTGAGTAATTGCTGTGGGAGCCTTACCTATCTTACCATAATGGACTCTTCTCACCGTTATTAGTACTGAGAGACTTCGCTGTCAGAGAAGCAGATCAATATCGGTGTTATACGAACAGTACGAGACTTCTTACCTTTTCTATGTAACTATCTTTCTTGTGTAATATAATCTGTTATCTATTATCCATGTTTGCGTTTTCATTAGTGACTCTTTCCGGAGCCACAACAGTAATGTAGCCTCAACTTGTTTTAATAAGCAAATTGTGAGCAAGACAAACCAACGAGTATTGACAGTAGAATGACACAGTGTATGTCCCTAAACCAGACCGAGGCTGGGAGCATCTGCAAAATACTAATTCTTATGATAAACAGGAGGTTTTCCCAAATGAATAGGTGAGTTTTTGTTAGGATGACTGTTGGCTTTTGTGTTCAGCATAATTAATATCAGTGCATTACAATGAGCACCAAATCAGGGTCCCTTGTAAATGTTGTTTCAGTGTTTGCTTAAAATCCTTAAATAGGGCAGACTTGGTTGCTGTACTATAGAAGAGACTGTTTTTTTCTCTACAGATGATTTACCCAACCTCCCTCTTGCGGTAGTTCTCAACATTCCTCAACCTGATCCCAGTTAATGCAGACAAGATTTCATTTTCCTTTTCTAGTATTATATTCAGCCAATGGTTACATTTCCCTGTTGATTTTAATTATGCACACATAATCTTTCCTTTTTGTCAACTCAAAACATTCATTCACAACAATCCTACTATTTTGTTGTCATGAGGGTCTTCTAAATTTCAGGCATCTTTGATGGGAGCCAGAATCTCCTTATAAAATAATTGACTATTTTTCACCAAGGCCACAAGTTTCTCCTTTGATGCATGAGCAAATTATTTCTCAGCTTTCCTTCTTGTTCTTGAGCACTTTTAAAACTCCAACAGCATTGATAAGTATTAACCCAACCCCTTCACACAAGCAGGATAAGACACAAAGTCTAATTCTAACAGAGTTTTATGGATTTGAATGCAGAGGTTTCCTTTGACTAGACTGGTTGCCAAAACAAGGCTAAAGAACTCAGTCTACTCCCCAATTTACCCATAGCTATAAATAGAATAATTGGAAGGCATACCTTTCCTAAAGGGCATTAGCACTATGTGAAATGCAAACAGCTTTGTTCAGGATTTGAAATTGGGTCACATATTAGTTAAGGGAAGACTATAGAGATCAGAAGAAGTAGCTGGATGGAGAATAGTTGGATACATAACTTTCTGTAGGGAAAATCGTGACTTACCTGACTAGCATGAGGCTGTGTTTTGTACAGTCCAGTCGTTTAACGGGAAAAAGCTAAAATGGCGACACACAGTCACTTTTGTATTTGCTTATCTCGCGTGAAGTAACGCAGACTCTCGGCGCTCCTATACAAATGAGACTGTCAGGTGTTATAAAAATGAGCCGTGGAGGGAACAGGAAGAATGGAAAACAGACACGTGCAAGAGGATTGTCTGAGTCAGTGACGTTATTGAAATCAACTTTCAAACCACAAGCTATTTTGGCGAAATACTACTATTTACCCATAGCTGGAGGGAGGGCAAGATGTTTGACGTCCGGCTGATTCCGGAGTTTAGTGGTACTGTGACTGATATGCCCATTGTCGGGTGGGTCGAAAATGTGGAACTTGTGTGTGAGCTTTGTGCTATAAAGAATGTCGAGTGCGTCCTGCCATTGAGATTGCGAGGGGGAGCTTTAGCCATATACAGGCAACTTAGCGCAGAGCAGAAAGCAGATGCAGAACAGATCAAGCAGGCCCTCATAACCGCATATGCTACTGATGCCTTTAATGCATATGACCAGTTCATCACTCGACAACTTCGCCCAGATGAGATGGTGGACGAGTTTTTTGCTGAGCTACGACGACTAGCCTGGTTGTTTGGGGACCGCTACTTGAATGTTGGTTAACATGTGCTTTCGTTTCTGGACTACCGCAACATTTTAAACATCTACTACATGCCTCATCTAGGATGGAAACGATGAGTGTGGAACAGCTATTGACCCAAGCGAGAGCTGTTATGACTGTCAACGAAGGCCCTGCAGAATTAGCTGCCGCCTCCACCAGACGAACATCTTCAGAATCAAAGATGCGCAGTGACAATAGAAAGAAGGACTGCTTACAGGATCGCCAAGAGAGACTGGGCAGTTGGATGCGCAAGGTTCGTTCAGAGATACATTGCTTCAGATGCAGTGGTTTTGGACATATAGCATCGCAGTGCCAGGGAAACACCAAAGGGGAGGAGGCATCAGCATCAGTCTCTTCCCCAATCAACTGAACACTGTTACGGCCACCGGCCACGGTAGGATTATAGTGCAAGAAGTACTATGTGGACCGGAAGTGGGGGAAGGCGATTGGCGAGTCTTTGAGCCCTAGCAACAGGGGAAGAAGCAGCCGAGAAGGGGCAAAGGTCTTGACCCGGATAAGGAGAAGATATGCCATTGGTCGAGGCAGGGAGGGCGCTTTACCGCCAAAAAGAAACGAAACCCAAAAAGTTAGTTTCGAGCTTCGCCAAGGAAGAGAAAGGTCACCTTTTCACGGGGTCCGGTGAAAGGGGAAATCCTAGTCCCAAAATGGCATATAGAAGCATTTAGCTCCGTTGGGTAAGAACCTGAGGCTCAACGTAAAAGAAAAGGGAAACAAAAACTGGTGCCTTGCAACTCGTTAATAGAAGATTAACGAATATAAAAAAAAAGAAAAAATTAACAAAAGAAAGGAAAGATAAAAAAAAAAGGTTAGTCAAAATCTTTATCCAGAATAATATACGTAACCTAAATAAAGGTCCGTATCAAGACTATTCCAAAGAAACATTTTTGAGGCTGTTCATCAGCAGCTAGTTTCAGCGGAAAACCTATTTGGTTAAAATTTGTACATCCATAAAGACGAAGAGGAGAGACTCTTGTTCTTCGGTGAAAGAAGAAAAAAAAAAAAAAAACTTTGTCTTATTGGAAGGACCTAGTCAGATACTGTTGGAAGCGACTCGTCCTCCGTATTTCTGTACATGTTTTTTTGTTGTATTCGTTTTGCTCTTTGTTTGTCTGTTGTCACAGTTGTGCTTTCTTTTAAAATAAAAAAAATGTAAGAATGATACATATATAAAGAAATGGAGAAAACCAACTGCGCGTCATATTGTTTGTCCGGTTCAGAATACCCCACGTATTCATTCATATCACGTTGACCTCTTTAACCTTCAAACCCTCATTCGTCCATGGTCTTAGTAACCCACACATAGGACTCCGTCCATATCTCGAAAAATTAAAAATACGGGTGGAAACTCGTAACAACACTAAGAAACTCCCCTCCATGAAAGTACATGTAGATGGGCAAGAATGCACAGCGTTGATTGATCTCCAAAGCCAAAGGTCCTCTTAGATTTAAAAAGCTTCATTAAGTTTTTTATGTATCAAGAAATACACTGAACCATCAAACGTTTCGCATGACAGTTCAAGAACATGCCAAGTCTAATACTACCCTACCAGGTGTCTTTTTTACAAGAATAAATATTTTTACATCAGAGTCAGATATCATGGCATTAAGGAGTAGAGTGTTTGCCTATGATCCGGGAGGCCAAGGTTCAATCATACCAAAGACTCAAAAAATGGTACTTGAGCCTTGCTTAGCACTATAAGGTGAGGATCAATGGGAAAGTGGAACAATCCTGGGAATGGAGTAGTGCCCTCCCCTACATCTTGGTGTAGTAGCTATTGAAAAGGGAACCTTCAGATAACTCTTGACTAAGGTCACCAATTTCACTTTACCAGACATTGGCATGATGGTTACAGTATTCGCCAATGGCCTGAGAGACCTGGGTTCAATCCCATGTCAAGTCATACCAAAGACTTGACAAATGGTACTTGATGCCGCCTTGCTTTGCACTCAGCACTATAAGGTGAGGATCAATGGTAAAGTGGAGCATTTTAAGGTATGAATCAAGGGTAAAGTGGTGCAATCTAGGGAAAGGAGAAGCACCCTCCTCTAGACCTTGGCGTAGTAGCTATCGAAAAGGGAGTCCTCGGGTTACCCTCTACTATGGTCGCCAACTTTATTTACTTATTAATGTCCAATAAGGTGCATCAACATTAAATTAAGTCATATGTACTTGGTCCGATTCAACAACAGTATTAACATCATGTCAGTTATATTTAAATGGATTAAAATTCACCATTTCCAATTCCTCTTTAATAACTGCTTTGGTTTACAAACTCACTTACGATGATGTCATAGTCCAACACATTAGCCAGAACGACTCCATCTTATCAATAACTGGGATGGCCTTGTACTCTGATGATGAAACATAAACAAACACTAAATAAATGTTACTTTCATAGCTGGATATGTCAGATTTCCACACAAGGTTCTGGCTAACTTTTCATTCTTTGTAGATATGTTAGCTGCATTGAATACATAAAAAGGCCTGAACTCTTCCTGATTAAGTAATTTCAAACTTTTGTCATTTTTAACACAAAAAAAACATCATTGATCCTATTTACCAACCCCTCCACTCGGGCAGGATATGACACAAGGTCAATTTTTAAACAGAGTTTAACAGGTTTGAATTCGGAGTTTTCCTTCTCCTAGACTAGTTGCCTCACCAAGGCAGAAGAACCTAATCTGTCCTACTATTTACCCATAGCTGGAGGGAGAATAATTGGATTCATACCTTTCCCAAGGGTATTAGTGCTATGTGAAATGCAATCAGCCTCGTCCAGGTTTTGAACTCATGTCACCATGTCCATTTTCTACGACATCATTGATATTAGTTTCAGCCATTCTTCAGTAAGAATAAAAATCTTTATATGCGGCTATGTACATCATCTTTTTTTTTTCTTTTTTTTTTAAAATGGTGTTTAGCAAACAAATCAAGTTCAGTTTGTTTCTAATAATTTTGAACCATCCTCTTGGCTGATATTTGTCATAGTTAAATGTCGAACACATTCGCATATGTTCAGAGGCAGTGTTAAAAATACCACTAGATCCTGATTTTCTTTTAGCAATTTTGTATATAGAGACCAAATCAGTATGTCTTGCTTTCATTCCACATATAAGTCCTCACTTAGCAAATAAGTGACTGTGTAGGGAATGAATGAATAAATAAAAAATTTTTAATTAAATTTTTAAAAAATGAATAAATAAATAAATAAAAAGAAAATAATTAAATTTGCAGAAAACTCCCAGAGGTCCATAACAGGAAAAGGGGATGACACATGCATAAAAAGAAAAAAGGCATTTTCCTCTTGACAAAGGGGACGAGTCATTCTTTCTCTTTCAGGCAGTGACCAGCGGATTGATAACCTCGTGCTGGTGTTTTGGGCACCATGCATACGTCTTTGGACGTAGCGTCAGTTGGTCCCTTCACCCAGTAGCAGCCCTTTCTCTATCGATCAACATTATGCTGAAATATAGAAGACCCACTACTGAACTACAAACTAACACTTACCGGATTTTGACAAAACTTCCAAAAGAAAACTAACCCTTATGGAAGTCCAAAATACCGAATGCGGACACCTACATACGTGAAACGAATTCACGTATTTTTTGACACCTTAACTGGGGGATTCAACCATTTCAATGTATTCAGGAAAAACTCCCTCATCCACGAAATGGTTGTTGAACCCAGTAAATAAAGGAAAGTATAATAGAAATGTCTTCGTCTCTTATCTGTCCTGTCTTTTCTTTTTGTATAATTCTTTTTGGGACTTTCTTGGGCAAGGTATTCCGCCAGCCAGTCAATGTGGGGTAAATAAAATAAAATAACCAAAAATATGGACTCAGATACCTTACGGCAACACAGCCTTGCCCTTAGCCCCTGACCTTTAAACTCAAACCCCACAACTGTTTCATATAATAAGCCATCATTCTTTCACACATGTTTCAATATAAATGAAGTATTTCTGCCACACTAAAAATGATGGCTTTCGCTTCAAATGTTAGATTCATACATGATAACATACTTATCAGACATATTTAATCCAAAGTAAAACTGATTACCAAACAAGGGACATAACTGTGTATCAGACTTATACAAAGTTAGACACTGAAATTTAACACTTTTCACTTGGTTATATTATCTCGTCAGATGTGCGCAGTGATTTTCAGATAGTAATATAAAACATTTATGGCATTTTAACTTCAAAAAATATTTTTGTATTTCATATATAGGCCTTTATCATTACCCTCTAAAAACCTCCAGTAACAGCAAATGACCTTGATAATCCTCCTTGAATAGTATATGTTTGCACTTGAAATCAAGCCAATATCCATGCCAAATAATACATCCTTGGAACTTTCTGTTTAGCTGTAGTCCTTGATCAGACACATATGGAGACTTTAGCATAGTAATATAGATATAAAACAAACATTTGTGGCATTTTAACTTATGCCTTGTACATTGCCTACATAATTTGAGCTCTCTATACAAGGAGTTAAAAAAATGGATTACAATATGAGTGATGCAGTCAGATTTTCAAGATATCACATTACGACTTCAACCTGCTTTCTCACTCTTAATTACATAAATTTTTTTATTCAAAGCCAATTTGATAGTAGGACTTTCTTTCAATATTATTCCTTTTGGGGTTTTTTTAAATTTATATCTTTACCCCAAACTTTACCCACGATGCAATTTTCTTTGAATCCATGTTTTTTTTTTATCTCAATTATTCTACCAAATAATTGATGTGAAATAATTTGATACATCTAAAGAAAATTTTAAAGTCTTTTTTTTTCAAGAATGAAAATAAAGAGACTGAATGAATGGAAAATGAAAGAATCATAATTGAATGTGGTGGTGGGGGGGGGGTGAAAAATAAAGAAAAGAGAAAAGATAGAAGACAAAATATAATAGGTGGTACTTGAGTAACTTTGTTCGTTCATGCAATTTTCAACTGTTTTGGGTGATGATACACAACTGATGATGACAATATTCCTTTCTCTAAAATTACAACTGTATAGGATTTTTAAAGCAAGTTTATGTCAGCACAATTAAAAGGAAATTTATTTTCAGCATCATTAGCATAATGTTTAAATGATTACAACCCTATATTAGCCTTGGCAATAAAACAGCACAGAAAAAAAATACATTGATTTTGGTACCTCTGAGTATGCGAAAGGTTAAATTCATGAAATAACATTTCAGCAAATTTCTACTTTTTTAAGTATTATTTTATTAAGAAATATTCTATTGAAGAAGCAGTCTAGCTATTGTTTCTTGAATGTTTTGGGATTTTTTTTTTTTTTTAAGAGAGAAATGTTTTCTATTTCATAGTTATCTGCTTCGTATAAATAATTTGGATGATTAAGAAATGATTCAGCTGAAAAGTGAACTGGAAATTGCTTTATTCTCCAAGAGTATTGTAAGTGAATTGCTATAATAATATTATTGCTAAGTGCCATTTTACTAAAAAAAAGGTTTCCTAATATAGTAAACCGTCCATGATAAAATAATGATCCTGTAAAAGAAGGAGAGAAGTATTTAAATTAGTATTTCATAGCTATCACCATATGTAAGTTTAGTTGGCTGACCGTAGTGGAGGATGACCCGAAGGCTCCCTTTTCAATAGCTACTACACCAAAGTGCAGGGGAGGGTGCTATTCATTTCCCTAGATTACTCCACTTACCCTTGATATGTACCTTTTAATACTGAGTATTAAACAAGGTAAAGTAAAAGTAGCGACAGTAGTCAAGGGTGGCCCGGTCTTCCTTTTTGATAGCTACTAGACCTAGGTATAGGGGAGGTTGCTACTCCTTTCCCCGGATTGCTCCACTTTATCCTTGATCCGTACCTTATAATGCTGAGTGTTAAGCAAGGTGGCACCACATTTTCAAGTCTTTGGTATGACTCGACCTGGGATTGAATCCAGATCTCCCAGGCCATTAGTGAACACTGACCATTATGCCAATGTCTGATTAACCTGCTCATTGGCCTAGTGGGTAGAGTGTTCACCAATGGCCCGGGAGACAGGGTTCATTCCCCCGTGGCATCAGACCAAAGACTCAAAAAATGGTACTTGATATCTCCTTGCTTAACACTCAACATTATAAGTGGAGCAATCTAGGGAAATGAGTAGAACCCTCCCTTACACTTCAGTGTAGTAGCTATTGAATAGGGAGCCTTCAGGTCCCCCTCAACTATGGTCGTTAACTTTATTTACTTATTAAGCAAGGAGGCATCAGGTACCATTTTTGAGTCTATAGTATGACTCGACCGGGGACTGAACCCAGTCTCCTATACCATAGGCAAACACTCTAACCATTATGCCAATGATCTAAAAAAATTATATTTACTGAAAATTAGATGGGAAATTGCCTTATTCTCTATAACAGTATTCTAAGTGTAATTGCTTTGATAAAAATTTTGCTACAATGTGTCATTTTTTATATCAACAAACAAGAATTTTAATTTTTTTATATATACATATATATGTATGTGTATGTGTGTGTATGCATGCTTTCTCAACTCCACATGTTAGTCCCATGAATAAGTTTTATATATATTGTGGGATTGGCTGTTTACAAATTGCTAGCAGATATCAATAAACTTTCCCATCAGTAGGAGCAGTAGATTAGCCAATCAGTGAAGACTAAGGCATATATGAGCAATGGCAAATTATAAAGTCTAGACTTAATGCAGCCTTGTTACTTAGGTGTATCTTTTGTATCACACAACTAAAAACAAGATGGCTATGCAAATTCCGATAGGTTATGGGCCCAGAGCAGCTACACTTTTTTTGATTGTGATGGATCCAAGTATGAGTTGTGGGAAGAAGTTCCTTGGATATCTTAGAATTCAACATTTACATCAAATTGTACAGTCATCAACAGACCAGAGTGATGATATTGACTTCATAGAAAAGAACGCAACTGTCTTCGCTGAACTTATTCAGTATTTGGACGATAAAATTCTCTCATTAGTGATAAGAGATGCACAATATATGCCATCTTTTAAACAGAATATATTTTCAGTACAAGTGGCAACAAAAAATAGTGTACACACAAGTTTTGAGCGTGACAACTACCAATTAATTTACCTTCATGGAGCAGTTTTCAACATAACACAGAGAGGACATTTGTATTATCTGGAAAATATCGTTTCTGACAGAAATCCCACTTATGACTTACATACTTGGCATAAGATCTTAAGCCAATGTAATGAATCTGATATTAAAAAGTCACCCAACTTAGTAAAAGGAATGAAGATAAAACTAATACCAAATTATGCTCCTAACTGTGATATATGTATTCAAGGGAAGATGTCTGATGACAGAAATAAGACTTTGGATTACAAGCAACAAAAATTGTTGCACTTGTACACAGTGATTTAGCAGGCTCCATTCAAGCCTTAGTAAAAGATGGTTATAAATATGTACTTAATTTTATTGATGACTATTCTGACCTTACAATGTTATATTTCTTAAAACAAGTCCGACACTTTGCTCACTACAATAAAACATATAGCTGATATCACCCCTTATGGCCATGTAAAATGTTAATGGACAGACAATGGAACTTCTGAACCTTTGTAAAGTAAAGTTGGCGACCGTAGTCGAGAGCGACCAGAAGGCTCCCTTTTAAATAGCTACTACACCAAGATGTAGGGGAGGGCGCTACTCCTTTCCCAGGATTTAGAGTGTTCGGTAATGGACTGCGAGACTAAGGTCCAATCCCAGGTTGAGTCATGCCAAAGACTCAAAAAATAGTATTGATGCCGCTTTGCTTAACACTCAGCATCATAAGGCGTGGATCAAGTGTAAAGTGAAGCAATCCAGGGAATGGAGTAGCATCCTCCCCTACAACTCGGTGTAGTAGCTATTGAAAAGGGAGCCTTCGGGTTGCCAACATTACTCTGAACCTTAATAGAATCAAACACAAACATCCAGTTCCTATTCTTGACCACTGAATGGTCATAGTGAACTTTATTTTCAATGGCAAGGTGTCTCCTTATTAAATCAAAACTGTCCAAAAACTTGGGGGTTTATGCGCTGATGGCTTCAGGATATATTAGAAATTGTTGTTATAATAAAAACACAAGAAAAACCCTAAAGGAAAGTTTTACCAGTTCAAAACCAGACTTAAATAAGATGCATATTTTTGGCATGACTTGTTTTTGTTATGTACAAAATAAAATGAAATTGGATCCCCGTTGTGAAAAGGGCATCTTTGTTAGCTATGATGGAGGTGCTCGTGGTGTAATGGTTATCGTCACAGGATATGGACATGGCAACACGTGTTCAAATCCTGGACCTGACTGATTGCATTTCACATAGCACTAATACCCTTGGGAAAGGTATGAATCCAGTTATTCTCCCTCCAGCTATGGGTAAATAGTAGGACAGATTAGGTTCTTCAGCCTTGGTGAGGCAACTGGTCTAGGAGAAGGAAAACTCTGAATTCAAACCTGTTAAACTCCACTTAAAAATTGACCTTGTGTCATATCCTGCCCGAGCGGAGGGTTTGGTAAATATGATAAACTAAGTCCAGCTTACTTGATTTATTTCACAGAAACAACGGCAATTAAAAGATCTAGGTGTGTAAAATTCATCAACTCTTATGATAATAGCAAATAACCTGTATCCCATCTGACAAGGAAAAAGACACAATTTTTTTTTTTTTCTTAGAAAACTTTAAATTTGGTGGAGTTGATTACTGTTGAAGTCAGTATACAATTCTGGCTAATTACTCTGAGGCCTTAAACTCTGTGGATTTGAATAACTGGATTTTAGCAATGTGGAGAGAATTTGATTCCTTAGTCGAAAATAATACTTTTGAATGGTAGAAGGCTCCAAGAAATAAAAATATTGTCAGCAGTAGCTGGTTTTTTTCTATTAAAAGTTAAGTGACGGAAGTCATGAGTATAAAGCTTGTTTTATATCCAAAGGTTACTTGCAAATACGTGGCAAGGATTATAGAGAAACTTTCACCCCTACAAGTATAGCTTCCATAAGGTTACTACTGCTAACAGCAGTCCAGTATGACTTGTAAATTCATCATGTGGATGTTAAGAGTGCATATTTAAATGCCCCCTTAGACTATGAAATATATGTTGAGCCGCCAGAAGGCTTTAGAGGTAAGAATGGGAATTATGTTTGGAAACTTAAAAAATCCTTATATGGGTTAAAACAGAGCAGTCGAACTTGGAATAAAATATTCCATACTTATCTAACTACACAAAATTTCGTGCAGTCACCCATGGACCCCTGTACGTACCTTCAAAATGTCCACAAGCAAATATCCACCATTTTATTGTGGGTTGATGATAATAGCTTCAAAAACTGAGGCACACACTTAATGCAAATTAAGACAAGATTGAACTCTAAATTCAAAATGACTGATCTTGGGCAATTATCCTGGTATTTAGGAATACAACTTGAAGGCAAAAATAATACTATTAAAATGAATCAATCTAGATATATCGAAAAGATATTATCAAAGTTTGGCATGGCAGATTGCAAACCACACTCAACTCCATGTGAAATGGATATAATGAAAACAAATGACAAAGTCAATTTAATAGATAGCAAACCTTACCATGAAATTATTGGCAGTCTTATATATGTGTGTGTGTGTGTGTGTGTATATATATATATATATATATATGTGTGTGCGTGTATATATACATATATATATATATGTGTGTGTGTGTGTGTGTGTATATATATATATATATATATATATATATTGTGACGCGAAAATTTACCTTTTATCCCAGAATGGGGTTTTATTTTCGCAAGTGTGAAGACGGGGCAGGTTGGCACTTGATCCCTTGTAGAATAAGTCCTCGTTCAGAGTTTTTTTCTCAGGCATATAAGAACTGGCATATTATGTGGGGGATTAATTTAGGGCTAGACTGACCGCCGCTGACAAGGAGTTCCAAATTTCACACTATACACACACCCACCAGGTCGCTAGTCTTCCTCCCCTAGACAATGGAAGATATGGACCTCTAGGTTGAGACGTAATAATATTAATTATAGTAGTCGGCAATTCTGGTTTCCCGTGTGATATTTTAAAGGAATTTATAGGACAATTTTAAGCAAGATAACATAAGGCGAACAGAAGCTGGAAAAGAAACATGAAGTAACAAATTCGTAGCAGACGCCACAAATAACAACTTAGACCACGTGGGAACATTAAAATATATCAATCTTTTACTACACATAGATATACACCTTCAACGTGTCAAATATATCATAAATGAACAGTCCATGAACATAAATGTCTTTCTTCTTTTCTGTTCTTCCGTCCTTCTTCAAATTGAGAGAGAGAGAGAGTACATAAAATTGGGTATAAGGAGAAATGGTCCCAAAGTTTACTTATCTTTTTTTCTTTGATGGAGTTCCTGTGGAGAATCTTTCTTCTTTTACGGGCTCATAGACCTTATGCTATTTTTAATACTGGCTTGAAGAAAATGGCCTCCTCGTGTCCGAGATTTTCTTCGTCTTCTTTTACCCGGAGTACTTGGTTTTGGTTTTGTCTCCTACGAACCCTGTCCAGCAACTGACTTTTTTCTTTTCTATTTCCTCTGACGGGAGGGAGTCCCCACTTCCGTTTTAGGGTCCCAGCCAATCGTTTGGCTTCTACCTTCCCGTGTCAGGCGACCCGAGTGAGGTCACCAAGTATAAACATCTGGTCTCCCCTGTGACCCATATTCTTTCTTAATGGTCATTTTTAGATGGCTTGCTACTGTTAATTCAAACAAGAGGATAGTAGTCATCCCACTTCCATCGTCTCAGTAAGATATCACGTGACAATATATATATGTGTGTGTGTGTATATATATATATATATATAGAGAGAGAGAGAGAAAGAAAGAAAATAGCAAAACAAAGTAATCCAAAAATGATGAATTTATTACAAAGGAGAGTCAATGTTTAAACATTTCGGCTTTAGTAAACTCTCATCAGGAGTTTATGATGGTGAAACAAGTGTTGATAGAACAATAGAAGTTTTAATGAGATTCTATCAACACTTGTTTTACTATCTAAAAGTCCTGATGAGGGTTTACTAAAACTAAAATGTTTTAACATTGATTCTCCTAAGTAATAAATTTATCGCTTTTGCATTACTTTTTCTATTTTTTTCCATACTGTCAGATTCTTTTCCATTATTCACTTAAATATAAGTAAACAATACATCAGTTACCCTGTTTTATCTAACTCTGCATTCCCATATTTTCGTTATGGTAAAAACTTTGAAAACTCTTTTTAAAAAAATACAAACACACCTTACACAAGCAAACAACTCTTAATGATGGCCTATGAAGGGTCCAAAAGTGCTCGGGACAATTTTGGGAAATTCATCTACCAATTCCAACCTGAAACTGACTACACTGATCAGAAAATTTGAAAGGATCTTAAATAAATTATGACAAAATTTGTCTTTATTATTTAATGAAACATGTTTAAATGAACGACTGCTGCCTAACTACATCATATATATATATATATATATATATATATATATATATATATATAAAAATGATAATTACATAGTGAGTCAGGAACTAACCTACTATAGTTTCACCTAAGCGGCTCATCAGGGTACCTAATCTCAACTAAAGAAAACTATATTTATAAAAAAAATAAAAAATAAAAAACACACACACAGGACAGAAAATTAGCACATCAATAAAAAAAAATATTAAGTTTATTATTAAAAAATATATTTAAATGAAAGCATGGAATAAAATGGCAGTTGAAAAAAAAAAAACAAAAAAAAAAAAAACAAGTTTTTTTTTCCAATATATAAATTATTTTTCCTCTTGACAGTGATTCGTTGTATATTTTCTTCTTCAAATCACTTGCCATATTGACTGACGTTTGCGCCGATTTTCTTCCTAATTTTCACTCCATTTCTAGATTGTTCCAATAATGCTAACAGTACCCATAGTTGGCCTTCTAGAATGTTCCAATAATGTTAACAGTACCCATAGTTTTCTAGATTGTTCCAATAATGCTAACAGTACCCATAGTTTTCTAGAATGTTCCAATAATGCTAACAGTACCCATAGTTGGCCTTCTAGAATATTCAAGTAATATTATCAGTACCCTTAGTTAGCCTTCTAGAATGTTCCAATAATGCTATCAGTACCCATAGTTGGCCTTCTAGAATGTTCGAATAATACTATCAGTACTCATAGTTAGCCTACTAGAATATTCAAGTAATATTATCAGTACCCTTAGTTAGCCTACTAGAATGTTCCAATAATGCTATCAGTACCCATAGTTGGCCTTCTAGAATGTTCGAATAATACTATCAGTACTCATAGTTAGCCTACTAGAATATTCAAGTAATATTATCAGTACCCTTAGTTAGTCTTCTAGAATGTTCCAGTAATGTTATCTGTACCCATAGTTAACCTTACCATAAGGGCTATTATTTTATATATATATATATAAAAACACTTCTCTCTCTCTCTCTATTATGTGACTGCTATCTGAAGAGGTTGGCTAACTTTTATTAGTAGCCTGCTGAAATAAATTTATAATAGCAAAATGATGGTCTGTTGAATTTTTCTTCCAATTATCGTATAAATGCCTTGTGTATTTTGTTAAATTTCCTGCTTAAATTTTTCCATGGAAAAGACAAAATTTATCAAATTCTTTTCTTCCGAGAGCCAAAAGAAGGCAATAACAAAATAAAATAGAAAGAAGTAAAAAAAAAAAAAGGACAGAGTGTGGGTTCTTCTACAAATATTAATTCATCTTGACAGGGGAATGTTGAAAAGCTTTCAAATTCTTAATCTTGGAGACCTTAGTCTAAAAGTATTCAGTCAGCTTCAAGAGATATTAGTGCAAGAAAAGGCATATACAAGGTATGTCCAAAAAGAAGTCAACATTTAAAAAAAAAAAGAAAATTTACCTTATCTCCAACTTAATAAGACTTGTCTTTTTTCTAATAATCTCTGCTGTTAATAGGCCATTTTCAGCAATTTTTTTCCTATTCCATTCTTGGAACGCATTCTAGTAGTTTTGCAGGATAGTGTGCAAGACCACATCAATCTCTTCTACTTCCAGAGTGGAATTTAGCATTAAAAAAGAAAAAATAAAGACATTCTGCATGGATCAAATCCAGGGGGTTAGACAGTTGGTGGGTGTGCGAGGTGTCTTGTGCTTCACCAGAAATTCACAGATAAAAAGTAATGTGTAGTAGGCAAAGGAGCTGTTTAAAAAAAAGATTTAAATGTATTCTCTCATGTAGGGGGAGCATATACAAACATGTATTCTCTCATCTAGGGGGCATATTCAAATGTATTCTCTCGTGTGTCTGTGGGGGGGGGGATATTCAAACGTATTCTCTCATGTAGGGGGGTATATTCAAACATGTATTCTCGTGTATGGGGGGCATATTCAAACATGTATTTTCTTGTGTAGTGGGGGCATATTCAAACGTATTTTCTCATGTAGGGGGGCATATTCAAACGTATTCTCTCGTGTATGGGTGGAATATTCAAACGTATTTTCTCATGTAAGGGGGGCATATTCAAACATGTATTTTCTCGGGGGGGGGGAATATTCAAACGTATTTTCTCATGTAGGAAGAGGGGCATATTCGAACATGTATTCTCTCGTGTAGGAGGAGGGGCAATTTGCATACAGTTTAAATTATTTGACCCATAGACAGGACCCTATCAGGTGCTACTACTCCAGGTCAGAGTGGACCAGGGAGTAATGGCAATGAAGAGGTACTTGCATTTCCCAGGGCTCCACAACTGGAGCCTCACCATTATATGTAGTTTAGAATCATACCCAGAATACTTGTTAGGGAGCAGGGGTTACCTCTCTGCAGAAATGAAGAGAGAATATTCTACAGCCCGAACCAAGAGCTCAAAGGCATCTGAAATGTAATGAGTACAGCAAGCTACAAATGTGTAAAGAATAATGGTTTTCTTTATTTTTGAATTTAGATTTTAATTTTTCTTTTTCATCCAAGAAAGAATAGCTAGAGAACGAGATTTTTATTATAGTCAAGATGCACATATACTACAGGCTAATCCAAGCAGAAGTTACTAACATATAAAAAATTGGACAAAATAAAAGTGCCAATGTTTATTATGTAGATAGATCTATCAAATCTTTCATTTATATCAATGATTACATAGTGACACAGAATATTTTCGCAGCCAAGAAGAAAAAGAAGGAAATAATAATCATAAATCTATTTTATATTTTTGGCAAAAGCTTACAGGTACAAATAAGAAAAAAAAAACAAAGACCGAGAGTTGCCTGTGTATGTAAAGTTTTCCGTGTGAGTAATAAAAAAATGTTATACTGTCTTTTGGTACAGGCTTTTCATGAATAGAAAATGATTGGCGTTTAATGTCATATCAAAAATTATGGGTTATTTAATGGAAAATCTTATATATATATATATATATATATATAGGATTTGTAAGAGAATAATTTGTATGAAACTTTAGTTTTAAACAAGCCTTTAGAGTGCATTTGATTGGTTGGGTTTTATGGCATATAAACCATTGTAGGTTATTTAATGCCAAATCCTCTTTATACATATATATTAAATATATATGATTTGGTTGGGTTGGGTTTTATGGTATATGAACTATTGTAAGTTATATAATACCAAATCCTCTTTAAACATATATACAGTGAGGTGAAATGAATATTCGTACATCTGAAAATTTTTATTTTCATCTTTCAAACAAAGCCTGAACAAAATTTTTATATACATTTACTGTATAAGGATATATTCTACTAACATGTGTATATAAACTTAGGTTGCAATTATTTTTACTGAAATTAATGCCATTTATTCATTTTCATGAGTGAAAAAAGTTCTCAATTGGATTCAAATCCGGGGACTGACTTGGCCATTGCAAAATATTAACATTTATACTTTTGACCATTCATTAACATTTATACTTTTAGGCGTTCATTTTACTGTCTATTACAGATGTTTTGCCCACACCTTTCACTGAAAAACATCCCCCAAATCTTTATACTACCACCGCCAAATTTGACAGTTGGTACCATGTTCTTTAGTGAGTAGGCTTCGCCATCTTTCCGCCTCCACTCATGATTTCGATAATTATGACCAAACAACTCAATTTTAGTTTCATCTGTCCATAATACTCTTTCCCAAAATGAATTTTCCTTTTCATTATGCTGTCTTACCAATTTCAACTTTGCATCTCTATGTCGTTTCAATCGGAGAGGAGATTTCTTTGGTCTCCATGACATTAGACCATTCCTCAGTGTTTCATTACTTATTGTTCATTTAGTTACACTACATTCTGATGAATGCAAACCTTCCTGCAGCTCTTCACGCATAACCATTGGATTTTGGTTAATCAGGTATCCTAATTTTCTTGATAATCCAGGAGAAATCTTCCTTGGAGCACCTGTTCTTTTTTTGTTTTCAACTGTGTTACGTCTTTTAAATCTTGCAATGAATGAACTTATCATAGTAAAAGGAATTTTCAGGTTGCTTGAGATATTTCTATAACTTTTTCCATCTTTTCGAAGCTTAAAAAAATCAGTGCATTTTGTGAATTACTCAATTCTTTACCTCTTGCCATGATCAGAACCTTCTCGTACGACAAACAATTGCAGAAAGTTCCAGTTAGCATTTTAAGACTAACTATAGTTACTGATAACATTATTGGAACATTCTAGAAGGTTAACTATGGGTACAGATAACATTACTGGAACATTCTAGAAGGCTAATTATGGGTACTGATAGCATTACTGGAACATTCTAGAAGGCCAACTATGGGTACTGATAGCATTATTGGAACATTCTAGAAAACTATGGGTACTGTTAGCATTATTGGAACAATCTAGAAATGGAGTGAAAATTAGGAAGAAAATCGGCGCAAACATCAGCCGATATGCTCCGCATGCAAGATCCATTTCTTTGACTAGAAAAAATATGACTGCCCTGAGTGAGCCGTTTATTGCAAATGGTCCCACATCTTCACGCCAGCAGTCATGTAAAACCACAGAGAATGAAGATCTGCATGCAAATGAGGGCAGGCAGAAAAAGAACATAAAAACATCATCACTCTGGGTTCTTTTTGCTCCTGCATTGGACACAAATTGATTAGAGGAGAAGCAAGCAGTCAGATTAAAGAGACGAGAATTATCAAATACTAGAAAGAGGTGTTGACTAGTGATTGCGGGTTTTTGCAGTTGAAAGACACAGTGGCAACTCTACCTGATACAATATGGCGACAATGTTCTACTGTACAATTACTTTTTTCATACATGAAAATGAATAAATGGCAGTAATTTCTGTAAAATTAATTCTAACTTAAGTTAAACGGTAAAATGAATGCTCAAAAGTATAAACAGATCTTGCATGAAAATTTGATGTCTTCTGTTGAGAGTCTTGAGCTACCTTCTGATTACATTTTCCAGCAGGATAATGATCCCAAGCATACAACTAAATCTACGAAGAAGTGGTTGTCTGAAAATAATGTTAATATTTTGCAATGGCCAAGTCAGTCCCCGGATTTGAATCCAATTGAGAACTTGTGTCAATTTTTGAAAATTCAAATCCGAAAAAGAGCACTAGCAAACATCAATAATCTGAAGACAATATGCCAGGAAGAATGGTACTGAATACCAACTAATTATGGCAAGAAATTAATTGAGAACTACAAGAAGAAATTAGTGGTTGTTGAAGAGAATAAAGGGGATTCTACAAAGTATTAAATGAAGATAATGAGTTATTTTTTGTACTGTATGATTACTTTTTTCACTCCTGAAAATGAATAAATGGCAGTAATTTCTGTAAAATTAATTGTAACCTAAGTTTATATAAACATATTAATAAAATATATCCTTATACGGTAAATGTATATAAAAATTTTGTTCAAGCTATGTTTGAAAGATAAAAAATAAAAATTTTCATATGTACAAATATCTATTTCAGCCCACTGTATATATTAAATTTATATGATTTAGTTGGGTTTTATGGCATATCAACCATTGTAGATTATTTAATGCCAAATACTCTTTATACATATCAAATATATATGATTTGTAAACATTTTGTTGATAACATTTTTAATAAGCCTAAGATCATTCTTTTGCACACAGTTAAATGGTTCCAAGTATTGCTATGTATCACTAAAAAATCAATTAAACATCAGTTTTTTTTATTTATACACAGTTAAATGATCAAACAGTTCTATTTCTAACAATTCTATTTATCATAAATCATTTGTTTTCACAGTTTAAATGTCAAACAGTTCAATTTGACCCATAGATAGAACCCTATTGGGTGCTACCACTCTAGGCCAGAGTGGACCTGGGAATAATGGCAATGAAGGGGTAGTCCATATTCTCCAAAGCTCCAGCATTAATGGAACCTTATCATCAGATTATTTGGTGTCATATCTTGGACACTCATTGTAGGAACGGGAGGGATCTTATGCCTCTGTAGAGATGCAGTTGGTGTATTCTACAGCTCCAGCTGACTAGGATCTCATTTGTTTGCACGGTTAAATGGTTACAAACAACAATAATGATTCTATTTAATATCAAGCATTTGTTTGCGCACAGTTTAATGGTTCCAAGTATTTCTTTTTAACATTAATAATTCTATTTATAAAGTATTCCTATGTAATACAAACAATTTACACACAGTTGTACAGTTTAAAAAAAACTGATAATAATAATGTTTAGTAAATGATTGAACAGTTCTATTTGACACATAGATGGGACCCTAACAAGTATTACTAATCCAAGTCAGAGTGGACCTAGGAGTAATGGCAATGAAGGGATACTTCACATTCCCCAAATGTCCAGGACTGGAGCCTAACCACCGAATGCAGTTTAGTGTCATACTCAAGATGCTCATTGAGAGGTGGGGGGGTCTTACCCCTCAGCAGGGGTGCAGTTAGTATATTCCACAGCCCAAGCTGACAGGGGTGATCATAAATAAGCTATTTCATAATATCCGCGTGAAGCTATCATTATTTGGTTAACAGTTAACAATATTAATATTCTAAGGCAGGGGTTTTCAATTCAGGGTTTGCAAGAGAAATTACGGGGTAACATAGGGTTTATAAAAATCACTGGAATTCTGAAGTAAACATAATTAACTAAACACAGCTCATGTATCGTGAAAACTTGACGGAGTTGATAACCCTCACTGAAATCAAATGGATCATTCCATAGAAACAATCTTTGGATTGTACATAAGCTCATTGTTAATGTAAGAGTTTGCGTTTCGGCCGGTATAGTTTTTAGATTGAAATTTGCCTCCCGCACCGGTCGCTTCCGGGTGGAAGGTGTGGGAGGGACTTCCGGCTTGAACACCGGCTGGCGCGAATTCAGCCTTTTTCAAATTGACTGGCATGCGAGACTGACGTTTCTCTTGTCGTGGGTCACTAGCAAGGCAAAAAGAGGTAAGCACGTGAATTCTCTTGAATTGATTCGGTTTAAATCATCACTTTCGTGGTGTGTTTCCTCTTTTGGAACATGTACGAGTGCATTTATTTTGTTTCAGTTTTCATGTTGAAGAGTGTATAATTGGACAACGTACGCATTTTACGCCTAACATGTGCGCAAATAAAGATATACAACTTCACCAGTACGAGACTCGTGTCTTTGATTTCTGACCCAAGTTGCTGCTGTTATACTCATGGTAGAAATAATTTGATTGTTAGTGATAACTATTTGTCGCTGCCTCCCACCAGACAGGACTTGATACAAGGTCAATGACTCAAAGGTCAATTAGTTTGATTGTTAGTGATGAATAAATAGAAATGATATGCTTGTATATTATTCAAAAATGTTGATCATTTTACAAAAAAATTAATCTGCATATAAAATTTTGTAAATGCATAATATGTAATTTTTTTTTTTTTTTTAAATATCTATTTTCCCATATGCATATTAATGTAAATATAATGGTTGGTTACCATAGCGGTCAAATTAGTTTTCTATAAATATCCAGTTTTGTAATATCTCATTCCAGAAAAGAAATTAATAAATATTTGTCCAAGTGAAATGTTATTGTTTTTTGTGTTTTTTTTTTTATCTCTGACATTTCTGCTTCTTTTTCAGAAAGAATTTGAAAAGATCAATTTATATTTCTTGTTTAATTATATACTTATTGAAATCTCGGTTTGTGCAACTATCAGTTTTCAAGAACTGTTGAACAGCTGCTAGACATGATTGAGATTTCTACTCATCTAATGATTTGTAAGATACATTCTTTCATCATTGGATTTAAAAGTTTCTTCGTTTTCTCTTTTTTGTCCTGAGTGATACTACCAAGTATGTATTTACCTAATGTTGTGGACCAGTAAAGGTCTGGAAGAAAGACATGAACTCAAGATTACATGAAACAAGTATATTGAACAAAAGTATAAATACAGCATAGGTAAAAGAGTGTTGAATGTCAGCCTGACTGCCTAAATGTTAGGCTGGAGTTAACTTAACACCGAGATGAATATTCTCCCAGTATTCATAGTAATAGGAAGAGTTCATTATAGTCCGTAAGGTAGGTACCATAATACCTAACTCCCCCACCATAGGCAGGCTGTGACACAAAGTCAATGTTTAAAGATAGTAAATCTGATTAGAATTCAAAGTTTTCCTACTCCTACAAGGTTACAGAAGCCAATCTGCCCTACTATTTACCCATAGTTAGAAGAATAGATGGATTTATGAATTTGCCCAAGGGCATTAGCGTTAATTGAAATGCAAAATCTCAACCAGGATTTGAACTCTGGTCACCAATTACATTTCCCACAATAATCATTGTTATTTAATTATTGTGTTAAAAAAAAGTTTTTTAAGCAGGGCATACAATCAAAATCCAATTTTGTTATTTAATGCCAAATCCTCTTTATACATATATATTAAATATATATGATTTGGTTTGGTTGGGTTTTATGGCATATTAACCATTGTAGGTTATGTGACGGCAAATTGACTAAAATCCCAAAACGGAACTTTATTTTTCGCACGTGTGAAGACGGGGCAGGTTGGCACTTGATCCCCTATAGAATAAGTCCTCGTTCAGAGTTTTTCTCTCAGGCATATAAGAACTGGCATATTACGTGAGGGATTAATTTAGGGCCAGACTGACCGCCGCTGGCAAGGGGTTCCAAATTTCACACTATCACACACCCACCAGGCCGCTAAACTTCTTTCTCCTAGATAATGGAAGAATATGGACCTATAGGTTTTAGTCGTAATAATATTATATTGTAGTAGTCGGCAACTCCAGTTTCCCGTGTGATATTTTAAAGGAATTAATAGGACAATTCTAAGCAAGATAACATAAGGGCGAATAGAAGCTGAAAAGGAAATGTGACAAAAACAAATTCATAGTAGAACGGCAAAGAACAACATAGAACACGTGGTAACATAAAAATATATGATTCCTTTACTACAGTTATATACACTTTCAAAGTGTCAAAACATATAATAATTGGACAGTCCACGAATATAAATGTCTTCTCTTGACTTTTGTTTTTCTTCAAATTGAGAGAGAGAGTGGTATACAAAATTTGGGTATAAAGGAGAAATGTCCCCAAAGTTACTTATCTTATTTTACGACGGGGTTCCACTGGAGAATCTTTCTTCTTTCACGGGCTAATAGACTTTGTTCTATTTTTTTACACTGGCTTGAAGAACCTGGGGTCCCTCATGTCTCAGATATTCTTTTGTCTTCAACCCGGAATACTGGCTTTGATTCGTCTGCCCGCTACGAATCCTGCCAAACAACTGGCTTTCTTATTATTTACTTCCGCTGAGGGGAAGGGGTCCCCACTTCCGTTTTGAGGTCCCAGCCAATCATTTGGCTTCTCTCTTCTCCCCCTTGGTATCCGGCGACTTGAGGTTACTAAGTACCAACACCTGTTGATACCCCTCTGTGACCTACATTCTTCCTTAACGGTCACTTTTTTTGACGGCTAGATACTGTTAATTCAATGGGAGGATAGTATTAATCTTACCTCTATCGTCTCCGTGGGCTATCACGTGACAGTTATTTAATGCCAAATCCTCTTTATACATATATATTAAATACATATGGTTTGGTTTGGTCAGGTTTTATGGCATATCAACCATTGTAGGTTATTTAATGCCAAATCCTCTTTATACATATATATTAAATATATATGATTTGGTTTGGTTTGGTTTTATGGTATATCAATCATTTGAGGTTATTTAAGGCCAAATCCGGTTTATTCATATATATTACATACATATAATTTGTAAACATAAAGCAACAAAGTTAAATAGTTCCAAGTATTGCTAAGAATCAGTAACAATTCAATCAAACATCAGTCATTTATTTACACAGTTAAATGATCAAACAGTTCTATTTCAAACAATTCAATTTAGCATAGGTCAAAATCAAATGATTCCAAGTATTGCTATGCATCACTAACAATTCAATTCAACAGTCATTTATTTACAAACAATTTCTAACAATTCACTTTTGCAGAAGTCATTTGTTTGCAATCAGTGTAAATTTCAACCCATAGATTTGACTCTTTCAGGTGCTACCACTCCGAGTCAGAGTAAACCTGGGGCCAATGGCAATGAAGAGGTACTTGCATTCCCCAAATCTCCAGCATTACTGGGGCCTCATCATCAGATTGTTTAATGTCATTACAGGACACTCATGGGGGTTGGGGGTCATTTAACACCTCAGCAAAGATACAATCAGTGTTATCTATAGTCACAACTAACTGGGTTGCCTTGTTCAGGAGAAGGGTCTTACCTGTCTACAGAGATACAGTCAGTGTATTCTACAGCCCCCATCCTAACCGAGGGGGCTAACCTTTATGAGTTATTTAATGCCAACGTCATCCTTCTAATGGTACTATTTAACCCATAGCTGAGAAACAGATAATGTCTTTCCAGAGAATATTAGTCCAACAATGAATGTAATAGCATGACCGGAGTTGAACCTCGCTTACTATAATGTTGCAGTCCAGTACATCAGCCATCACACCACAGGGACTCGCCCCTATATTCTTCACATAGGGTCGTCCAATAAGGCAAGATATAAAGATAAGTATATAAAGTTTAAGAACATTTGTTATAAGGTTTTTGCAATCGTGTTCAAAACAAAGAAAAATAAATTAGTTTAGGAAACTTAGAGCCAACTCGCCACTTAATGATAAACAAGCTAAATTAGATTTGGTTTGGTTTAGTTTGGTTATTTTGTTTAACGGCACATCAACTCTTTTTGGGTCATTTAACGCCGAATTAAGTGATTTTGATAAAAGTTTATATGTTTCAAGGTCTTCATATCTTCAAATATTTACAAGCTAGATTAGCCAACCATTACAGTTCAATTTTCATGCATGCTCCATATTTCTGGCCTTGTGTCATAACTAAGTTAAGCCTTAGTAATGAACCAGTCAATTTTTGTGGTGTAATGACAAGCAAGCTAGACAAGTAAATCACTGTCAGTGAACTCAATTCCCACTAAGTACTCTTGACTTCTGGCCTTGTGCCACAACCAAGTTTAGTAAAGAACTAGGGAAATTTATGTGCTTTAATGATTCTCAAGCTAAAATAGAGGACCACTGTTAGTGAGCTTAATTCTCACTAAGTGCAAATTATGCTAGCAGATCATTCCTAGTGAGGTTGATTCTCACTGTGTGCTCAATACTTCATAACTAAGCTAAACTTAAAAATAATCATTTAATTCATCTTCAATATGCTTCTTTTTCTTTTTTTAATATATTTAAATACTAATATGACTCTTGCAATATCCATTATTCTAAAAGCTTAAAGGAAGTCGTGTGAAAATATGGGTCATTTTTGTCTTTTGATTAAGAAAAAATTTAAAAGAAATAAGGACAAACATTCTAATTTAAAATAACTTTGGATATTACTAATTCCAGACCTTAAAAAGTAAAAGGTTATTAAAGATGAGGAAAGTGATAATTTATACAAATTCATGAATTAAAGAACTCTTTTAAAAGAAGGAAAAAAAAAGAGTTGGTGGGGTCCACTATGTTCATATTATGCTAATTTCTTTTTTTTTTTTTTTTTTGTTCTGACCCTTTTATTTCACTTTCTTCCATTTTTATTGACTCCAATTTCCTCCATGACACTTATTTTTGATTTCTTTCGTATTTCCTTAATTAAGGCATTTGATAGCATTAAAAAATGTACTTTCTTTTGGTCAAATATTATTATTTCCTCAATTTGTAAAAAAAAAAGATGAACAAAAGAACAAAAAATAAAAGCTTGCCAATTTATTCCAATTCATGAATTAAGAATTTTTTTTTCCTTTTAATAAAATAAAATGAAAAAAAAAAAAATCCATCATTTTCATTCTTTCTAAATTTTTTTCCATCCTGACCAAATCTAAAAAAATAAAATAAGATAAAATTGAAAAAACAAAAACAAACAAAAAACCCTCCTTTTATTCCCATTCTTGACAATCTTTTTTTACTCCAATTTTCTCTGTGACCCTTATTTTCAGATTCCTCAAGTATTTCTATAATTACCATATCTGATACATTGTAAGACCCATTTGACCTCCCAAATATTAAGATTTATTAAATTCACAAAACTTGTTTTGAACTAGTTCAAAGAGGGAAAAATTCCAGTCACATTCAATGTATTATAAAACAATATTGTTTTTTTACGAGTGTATTAAATTTATATGTGCATATAACAACTGTCATAGGACGGGCAATCTTTTACTACCTCTGTCCCATAATTGTTGTTATATTTAACACATGAAATACATATGCAAGTGTAACAACTATTATGGGACAGATGGATAATCTTTTACTACCTCTGTCCCATAATTGTTGTTATATTTAACACATGAAATACATATGCAAGTGTAACAACTATTATGGGACAGATGGATAATCTTTTACTACCTCTGTCCCATAATTGTTGTTATATTTAACACATGAAATACATATGCAAGTGTAACAACTATTATGGGACAGATGGATAATCTTTTACTACCTCTGTCCCATAATTGTTGTTATATTTAACACATGAAATACATATGCAAGTGTAACAACTATAATCGGACAAATCTAACAACTATTATCGGACAGAATGTTTTACTACCTCTGTACCATAACTGTTGCTACATTTAATGTGTAAAATGTATATGCCAATCTAACAACTATTATCGGACAGACAATGTTTTACAACCTCTGTACCATAATTGTTGCTACATTTAATGTGTAAAATGTATATGCCAATCTAACAACTATTATCGGACAGACAATGTTTTACAACCTCTGTACCATAATTGTTGCTACATTTAATGTGTAAAATGTATATGCCAATCTAACAACTATTATCGGACAGACAATGTTTTACTACCTCTGTACCATAATTGTGGGTGTCCTCGTGGTGTAATGGTTAAAGCGATGAACTGCGGAATCGTAGTACGCGAGTTCGTACTCCAGTCGCGCTATTATGTTCACTTTCGGGCAAATACCCTTGGGAAAGGTATGAACCCCCTTATTCTCCCTCCAGCTATGGGTAAATAGTAGGACGGACTAGGTTCTTCAGCCTTGTTGAGGCAACTAGTCTAGGAGAAGGAAAACTCCGAATTCAAACCTGTTAAACTCCGCTTAAAAATTGACCTTGTGTCATATCCTGCCCGAGCGGAGGGGTTGGTAAATAGTACCTCTGTACCATAATTGTTGCTACATTTAATGTGTAAAATGTATATGCCAATCTAACAACTATTATCGGACAGACAATGTTTTACTAACTCTGTACCATAATTGTTGCTACATTTAATGTGTAAAATGTATATGCCAATCTAACAACTATTATCGGACAGACAATGTTTTACTACCTCTGTACCATAATTGTTGCTACATTTTATGTGTAAAATGTATATGCCAATCTAACAACTATTATCGGACAGACAATGTTTTACTACCTCTGTACCATAATTGTTGCTACATTTTATGTGTAAAATGTATATGCCAATCTAACAACTATTATCGGACAGACAATGTTTTACTACCTCTGTACCATAATTGTTGCTACATTTTATGTGTAAAATGTATATGCCAATCTAACAACTATTATCGGACAGACAATGTTTCACTACCTCTGTACCATAATTGATGCTATATTTAATGTGCAAAATGTATATGCATATGTAACAATGAATTTGGGACAGATTGACAGTGTTTTACTACCTCTGATGCATAATATCTGATACATTTAGTGTACAAAATGCATATGCAAATGTAACAACTATTATGGGACAAATGAATGATGTTTTACGACCTCTGTACCATAATATTTAATACATTTAGTGTACAAAATGCATCTGCAAATATAACAAATATTATGGGACAGATAGACAAAGTTTAACTACCTTGGTACCATAATAGTTGTTACATTTAGTGTACAAAATGTCTATGCTAATTTAACAAATTTTATGGGGCAGAAATAGTAATATTCTTTGTCATACAGAGAATAGCAAATCATTCTACTGTTGTTCCCAATCCAAATCTACAATTCAGTTAATGTCTATCAATGTCTGAGTAAACCAAATCAATATTTTAAGCCCCAGAGACTTAAGTGAAGAATTAATAATAGGAATGTCTGGTGCAAGATCACTTCCAAAGTGTTTAGAGAATTGTGTCAAAGAACTAATTTGATCTCTAGAGATTATACAAATGTGGTAGTACTGATCCACTTCCCACCCAGTCTCACCTGCTAACTGACCTCTTTCTCCAAGTGTTGTTTTTAAAAAAGAAGTCAGCTGCTGGTTTGGGGAAAAAGCTCTAGGAGCTACAAACCAGGAACACAAATTAGAAAAAGGGATAAAATGAATACTAGAATATACATTCTTAAGGCCCTAATTATCGTGATATGGACAGCAGACAAAGACTCAGGCACTGGTGAATTATCTATCGCATTTCTCTTTAGCTTCAGCTCTCACACTTTAAACTAGCTAGCTCCAACTTGTCCTGGTTGGCAGCCATCTTTGCCTTGTCCAATAGCTAATTTCTAACTGCCTGCTCTCTCTCTCTCTCAGACCGCTACTAGACTCAAACTGCCCCCTTGAATGTGTGTGTGTGTATATATATATATATATATATATATATATGGTGTTTTAACTTCTAAAAGATAAAACCACTCTTCAAGCTTGGAAGACCCAGTACTAAAACACATGTCCTTGTCTGTTGACCCCTGACTGTATTAACACTGAAGATTTCAATTTATTATCATTAAAAAAAAAGAACCCTTTAATTCTGATCAAGAAAGCCTTCTCCTTCTATTTTATTATCCATTAAAATCTGCCGACCTCACTCACAAACATACATTGCCTATTTTGAAATTCTTATAATTTATTTCTTAACTACATTTTTTTCTTTACAAGAAATAAACATCATTTTACATTAAAATACAGGTTACTTTTCAATCAACTGGCAGAAGATTTTGCTAAACAAAATCTTTTTTTTAAAATGGCCTCAAATATAATATGAAACTATCAAGATGATATATCTTGATTGTCCAGTTTTTGTCTATAATTTTAATTTGAAAATTTACATTTTTATTTTTATTTTACAAAAAAAAAATCCAAAATGGGACAAAAATGTTATTTGATTACTATATAATTTAATATGGACCACAATCTATATTTGTTATACAGAGAGATTGAAAACTAACTCCCAATTTTGAAATACTTATTCATTTCTTATAAAAATTATAATTAAGAAATAAATAAGAATTTTAAAATAGGGAGTTATTTTTCAATTACCCTGTATATATATATATATATAGTGATTGAAAAAGTAACTCCCTACTTTTAAATTCTTATAATTTATTAACAATAATTTTTAAAAAGAAACAAATAACAAGAATTTTAAAATAGAGAGTCAATTTTCAATCACCCTCTATACTAAAAAGGAACAGGTGTTTATACATGATGAAAAAAAAGTGTATCGAAACTAAAGTTTTAGATTTTTTTAAATCTTAAAATTTACAAGGACATGTGAACAACTGAGCAATTTATATAATAAAGGGATGATGTCTAGACATCTAGATTACTGTCTAGATAAGTGCATAGCAAGGCAACTTATATAATAAAGAATTTACTATCTAGATGTGTGCACACCTGGGCAACTTATATAATCAAGTAATGATGTCTGGATTACTGTCTCGATGTGTGCACAGCTGGGCAATTATATAATCAAGGGATTATGTCTAGACGTCTAGATGTGTGCACACCTGGGCAACTTCTATCATAATAAAAGGGATGATGTCTAGATTACTATCAAGGTATGTACACAGCTGAGCAACTTATATAATAAAGTCAAGGTGTTTTTATATCATCAGCTTTTTATTAAAACACATGACAATGCAAGTGTACCACTCTCCATACTCAGCAGACCCCCACCCTAGCTCTGTGCGACTTTTACTTGTTTTCCAAAATTAAAATTCATCCTAAGGAAAAAAATTTGTGGACATGAACATTAAGCTTCAAACCACATCAAAAGCTGAGTTTTAGAAAGGGTGCTTTGACCAATGGAAAACTCGCTGGAATAACTATGTTGAATTGCAAGGGGACTACTTTGAAGAAAATTAATGTTTCATACATTGTTCATTTCTCTTTTGGTAAATACAGCTTAAATCTCAGCAAAGTAGGGGACTATTTTGAAGAAAATTAATGTTTCATTCATCGTTCATTTTTCTTTTGGTAAATACAGTTTGAGTCTTAATACTTTTTGAACATGTTTCGTATGTGTGTTTATGTATATACTATTTAACTTCATATGGTTTTTCACATTAGTTTTAAATGGTGGTTTTTCACTGAATTCTAAGTGACAGTGAGTCAAAGGAAACAATCATCTGGAGGTTGCAGGTTCAATCCTGACTGCAGATGAGTAACAATACAGGAATACTTAACACTTGCACCCGGTTATGGCTAACAGAATCAGAACAGGCGACCCTCGTGGATTCAATAAAGGACATAGTTCAAAGTTCCATGAAGGTTCCCCAAGTTTGACAAATACCTGAAGAAGGCCGGAAGACATATCACCCGAAACGTTGGGGAAATAACAATAAAGATGAAGACAATAGTCCGAAAACCCTTAATGATAAAAATCACCAAGCTTCGTCTCAGAAATTTAGACACCCAACCTTTGTGGGTTATTTAATGCCAAAGCTATCTTTGTATGGTACAATTCAATCCATAATTTGAGGGTGGGAAGATAAAGGAAGTTTGTACTTTTCCCAAGGGTATTAGTTCAAACATGAATGTAATAGTGAAACTGAAGTTTGAACTCGCTTACTATAATGTCAAAGTTCAGCACATTAGCCACTGCATCCCTAGGATTTACTCCACCCATCTTTGAACAAGAAAGCAGTTAACACGACAGTCAATGCCAAACATTATTTGAATGGAATAGCTGCAAGACAGCAGCCAGAAACATGAAAAGAAACTGTAGCAAGGCTTGAGACAAAAAGATTAAGAATTACTCAAAGGTGACAGATTAAATAACAAAAAGAAACTGAAGTGAAACTCCAAATTGAAAGAAGATGATTATTTTAAAGAATGCAAAAACAAAGCATAAAGAAAACCAACAGGAGGTGGTTACATGCAAAATATCAATACAGATTTCTAACTAATGCAGAAAGTGAAGAAATAAAACAGTATTAAAAGAATACAAAGAAATACAGGCTTGATTGTTTGGGTTTTATGGCATATCAACCTTTGTAGGTTATTTAACGCCAAATCCATTTTCATGCAAATAGTTCTATTTCAAACAAATTGGTTTAGCATGAGTACACAGTTTAAATGTCGAAAACATTTCTATTTCAAGCTATTCAGTTTAGTCAAACAGTTCTAATTCAGCTAATTCAGTTTAATATAAATACAGATTTTGTTTACACGCAGTTAAATGTCAAAACAGTTCTATATTAAACAATTCAGTTTCGTGGAAGTACAGTTTCAATGTCAAAAACGGTTCCATTTCAAACAAATCAGTTTAGCATAAGCACGCTGTTTAAATGTAAGTACAGTTTAATTGTCAAAAACATTTCTATTTCAAGCTATTCAGTGTAGTCAAACAGTTCTAATTCAAACAATTCAGTTCAGCATAAGTACACAGTTTAGTTCTATTTAACGCATAGATACAACTCTTATCATATGCTACCACTCTGGGCCAGATTGGACCTGGGAGCGATGGCATTGAAGGGGTACTCTGCATTCCCCAAAGCTCCAGCATTACTGGAACTTCACCATCAGATTGTTTACTGTCATATCCAGGACACTCATTGGTGAGGGTCTTACCTCCCTGCAGAGGTGCAGTCACTTTATTCTATAGCCCCAGCAAACTGGGCAACAAAGAAATACAGCTATCATTCAAAATTGAAGGCAGTGGTTCAAAATAATAGAATTACAAATACCCAGTTTGGTTTAACAGCATATCAAACCCTAAGGGTTATTTATTGCTGAAATTTGATTATAATCATAACTACATTTCCAGTGTTTTCTTGTTTTATGGTTTTTAAGGTGGGGGTTCTGTGACTATATCCATGTAAAAATGATACCAGAACCAAGTGAAACATTTAACTGATTTATTTAACAAGTTACCCTTAGAGATGATAATGAATGAACCACTGGATGTGCGATGATGAGTCTCTCGTTCTATAACTCCGTGGTCTTCGCCAAAAGTGTCATGGCCGACCTCCTAAACCCAAGGGCGATCACTCCCTAGTCAGTCAAAAGGGAAGTAATTATTTTCTTAGGATTGATCCTAACACCTTGCAATCAGTTTTTTTATCTATAATAATCATTTGCTTCAACAGAGTTATCAAATATCAAAAAAACTTCCAGGAGTTTTCCTGATTGATGCCTTTATTCCGGTGAGCAAGGCAGATATGGTCTTAACAAAGTGGTTAAGGCACCCTAGTTTTCATAGGATATTCCATAATGCTTCCCTGTTCAGTGTTGAAAGCTTTCCTGGAATCAATAAATATCATGTAGAGGAATTCCATGCACTTCTCCTGCATTTGTCACAACAAGATCATGTCTATACTTCCTGTTAGCACAGAACCTACGTTGTGCCTCAGGTAGGAAATCCCCTGCTAGGGTTGATAGTCTGGTTTGGTTTGGTTTTATGCCACATTAACCATTTTACATTATAAATGCCAAATCCATTTTTATACATATGAATAGATCTAATTCAAACAATTCACTTTAGCATAAGTACACAGTTTCAATGACAAAAAAATAATTCTATTTCAAACAATTCTGTTTAACATAAATATGCAGTTTAAATGTCAAAAGTTTTATTTCAAACAATTCAGTTTAGCATAAGTATAGTTTTGTTCTATTTGACTCATAGATATCAAATGCTACCACTTTGGGCCAGAGTGGACCTGGGAGAGATGGCAATGAAGGGGTAATCCACATTCCCCAAAACTCCACTCTCACTCTCAGATTGTTTAGTGTCATCTCTAGGACACTTGTTGGGAAGGTCTTACCTCTCTGAGATGCAGTCAGTGTATTCTATGGTCCTAGCCGACAGAGCTCACAACTTGTTGGAAGATCTGATATACATGGAACAAAAAGATAACCTTACTCATTTCATTCAGTGTTGGGTTGGCCTTTGTTCAATGTTGTCAACTGCATGGTGTTCTACAGTTGATGATTTTTGAACAGTGTGGCAAAGTGGTCCTTCCACCTGGCAAGAAGCTTGTGATTCTCTGTGATTATTGTTTTGTCGTCAAGGGCTAGCAATTGGTCTGGGTTGCTCACTCTTGGCTCCCATACAGTTCTTATACTTGAGTTATATATATATATATATATATATATATATATATATATATATGTGTGTGTGTGTGTGTGTGTGTGTGTGCCTACTGAGACTCAGGTAAGAACTACTCCTATCTAATACAAATAATCCTCAAACACTTACCTCATAGGTCAGAAAGGGTCAGAGTGGTGTATATTTTTTGCTGCAAAAGATAAAATAGACACATCTTCGATTGGAAGAGAGAGCGACAGTGTATTGTGTGGAAAAATACTACCTAATACTAATAATTTATACACAATAATATAAATTCAAGTACCTATTTCTATTTGTAGCGAAAGAGGAGAAAACCATTGTAGAAGAAAAGAAGACTTACCCTATGTGGCAAAGCGAGCACATGAATGCCTGGAGTGCAAAATGAATGATGGGCTTGAGAGAGAGAAAAAAAACATGGCCACCCTAATACCTCAATTTAAGAAAAAACGCAGTTTTAAGCGAGAAGAACTTACGTTGAGTGGTGTAGGCAAATTTTCCAGAGTCAATGTACTGGCCAAGCATACAAACACCATGTATGAGAGAAACGACAATACACTTTATGTTAGAGGAGAGTGTACTGAACAGAAACATTTATGTTTGTGGAGATTGGACTAAATGGAGACATTTCTGTTCGTGGAGATTGGACTAAATGGAGACATTTTTGTTTGTGGAGATTGGACTAAATTGAGACATTTCTGTTCGTGGAGATTGTATTAAATGGAGACATTTTTTGTTGCGGAGATTGTAATAAATGGAGAAATTTTTGTTTGTGGAGATTGGACTAAATGGAGACATTTTTGTTTGTGTAGATTGTACTAAATGGAGACATTTTTTTGTAAAAAGCAAATACTTAGATCAGTTTCACAATGATCTCCCTCGAAAAAGGCTTTGTGCCTTGTGCATGATGTACCAAAGGAAAAAAAAATTTTGATACTAAACAATCATCAGATTTGAAGTATAGCTTAAAATAGGGTAATTTTTAATCCTCTAATGTTTTTATGACCAATCACAAAATTTGTCTCCTCAATAAAAGGTGTTGCTTCTTTTAACAGCTGGCAATGGAATTCTTGGCTCATGAATAAGTGTGAGGTTGCTCTTTATGGATATGGACATTGGACTTGTGATTCCAGAGTTTTAATTTATTCTTTCTCTTTGGATTTGTAAACACAGATTTGGGATACCAACTTCTTTAAGCACACCTGGCTTCCAATACTAACAGTATTACAAACAGATCTCTTGAACCCAGATGATAGGGAGGGGGTGTCCTCATGGTGTAATGGTTAAAGCGATGGACTGCGGAATCATAGTAAGCGAGTTCGTACTCCAGTCGCGCTATTATGTTCACTTTCGGGTAAATACCCTTGGGAAAGGTATGAACCCCTTATCCTCCCAACTATGGGTTAAATAGTAGCACTACTGTTCTTCTAGGAGAATAGCTTTGGCATTAAATAACCTACAAAGGCTGATATGCCATTAAACAAAGAAACCAAACCAAACCAGATGATAGGAACTTAACAAATACTAACATTCCAGGTCAGAGTGGACCTAGGAGTAATGTCAACGAAGGGGTACCCTACACTCCACGAAACTCAAGAAATGGAGCCTTACCACTGGATACAGCTCAAGTGTTATATTCAGAACACCAAGTATTAAAGAATAAAGCCATTTCTAGTTCAATTTGCAACTTGATAAAAATAATAGTATGAAGTCAACATTTAATACTTTCCCAAATCTTTACCATTTCTCAAGGGAGATAACTACAAATTTTCAAGTATTTTTCCTTATTTCTTAATTTACAATTAATTGCCTGACCACAGAATGCAGTTTAATATCATAACCAGGACAGCACTTTTAGGTGGTCATACCCCTCTGCAAAGGATACAGTTGCTATATTCAAGGCTTTGCCGAAAGGGCAATAGAAAATTTATTACTTCCCTCTGGGATCAATTAATATTGCTTGCCAACTTCACAATCCCAGGCATCTTTCATCAGGGCATCCATCAAATGGTAAATTCAATAATTGCTGTCACAAAGGAAGGTACAATAACGCCAAAGAGAATTACCAATATCTCTTAATGGTATATGGAGAATTTCAAATTATAAGCATTTCAAAGACAGTTTTAGGTCTGACAACACAACACTTTCTTTATCATATTTACCAAATCCTCTGCTCGGGCAGGATATGACACAAGGTCAATTTTTAAGCAGAGTTTAACGGGTTTGAATTCAGAGTTTTCCTTCTCTTAGACTAGTTGCCTCACCAAGGCTGAAGAACCTAGTCTCCCCTACTATTTACTCATAGCTGGAGGGAGAAAAATTGGATTCATACCTTTCCCAAGGGTATTAATGCTATGTGAAATGCAATCAGTCTTGTCCAGGATTAGAACTCATGTTGCCGTGTCTATTTCCTACAACGATAACCATTACACCACGGGCACCTCCACAACACTTTCTTTAGGGTCAATGGAAGAAAAAATATTAGACACTCCTGGTACATAAAAAATTCTGGGATTATTTATGGTTACTATGCTAGTGTATATATATTTACCCAACCCCTCTGCACAAGTAGGATGTGACACAAGGTCATTTTTAAAGGAGTTTAACGGGTTTGAATCCAGAGTTTTCCTCCTTCTCCTAAACTGGTTGCCATATCAAGATTAGGTTTGATTGGGTTGGGTTTTATAGCATATCAACCATTGCTGGTTAATTAATACCAAATCCTGTTTATACATATATATTGAATATGTATGATTTGAATTTAAATGTCAAAACAGTTCTATATTAAGCAATTCATTTTAGTATAAGTACACTTTTAATTTCAAAAACAGTTACATTTCAAATAATTCAGTTTAGCATAAGTATACAGTTAGTTCTATTTAACCCATAGATAGGGCCCTACCAGGTGCTACCATTCCGGGCCAGAGTAGACCTGGGAGCAATGGCAATGAAGGGGTGTTCCGCATTCCCCAAAGCTCCAGCATTACTGGAACCCCACCATCGGATTGTTTAGTGTCATATCCAGGACATTCATTGGGAGGGTCTTACTCCTCTGCAGTATTCTACAGTTCCAGCGGACTGGGCAACATTGCTATTTAACATTAATCTGAGTAAACATTGCTAATATGCAATAAAGGAGGTAGTCAGTGATGTTGCATTGGTTTCATTGCAGATTTTGGGTTTAAAAACATCATATCTGCTCAACTGGCAACTCCGACCTGTTTCCAGGCCACCTCCTCTCATGATTCACTTTGAGTAATATAAAGTCTTCAGGAGTCCTTATATAGTGGACTTGAGATCCGCAACGGCAAATCAGAGACGTTACATGGATAAATACGCGTTTCTCTTTGTGTGTATTTTCATATGACTACTACCAAACATGCATCTGTACTAATGTTCATAGCTTTCTTTTCATAAAGAATGTAGTCTGTCAGAACTGTAAAAGAGAAATGGACTTACCTCTGGAAAAACGTGCAAGTGTGTGCCTATTCATACCTTTCCAAAGGGTATTAGTTTTCCTTCTCCTACAGTGGTTGCCATACCAAGGTTTAAATGACCAGTTTTTACTACTATTTACCCATAGCTGGAGGAAGAATAGTTGGATTTATACCTTTCCCAAGAATATTAGTTTTCCTTCTCCTATACTGGTTGCCATACCAAGGTTTAAATGACCAGTCTTTACTACAATTTACCCATAGCTGGAGGAAGAATAGTTGGATTCATACCTTTCCCAAGAGTATTAGTTTTCCTTCTCCTACACTGGTTGCCATACCAAGGTTTAAATGACCAGTCTTTACTACTATTTACCCATAACAGGAGGAAGAATAGTTACCTTTAGCATTAGTTTTCCTTCTCCTACACTGGTTGCCATACAAAGGTTTAAATGACCAGTCTTTACTACTATTTACCCATAGCTGGAGGAAGAATAGTTGGATTCATACCTTTCCCAAGAGTATTAGTTTTCCTTCTCCTACACTGGTTGCCATACCAAGGTTTAAATGACCACACACATATATATCTTTATATTATCCAACATCAAGTCCATTTCTTAAAACAGTAACCATTACAACATGAATACACACACACATATATATCTTTATATTATCCAATACCAAGTCGACTGATGGTAGAAACAATTCTATTTTCAGATTTTCTATCTTCAATATCCATGTGATTCAAAATCCAAAAGAGAGCTCAATGTAAAATAATAATTCCATAATAAAAGAAAATTTGTACTTGTCTTGAATTGAAATCATTTTGAGATGAGGCTTCTTAATCTGAGAATTAATTTTTTTTTTTAATTTGGCCGAAACGTAGTGAAAGAAGAAACAACACAAAAAAAAAAAAAAAAAAAAAAAAACCTACCAAGATGAGGACAAAAAGTCCGCAATAAATAAAAAAAATTAATTCTCAGATTAAGAAGCCTCATCTCAAAATGATTCCAATTAAAGACAGGTACAAAAATTCAGTACGGACCCGACTCTGGAAGACCAGATAAGAATTTATAAGACCAAAAATCCATCCTTGATCGCCCTTCGGGGCATGTGGCGCAGCGGATAGAGGCGTTGAGTATCTACGGTTCCAGGTGAGCATTGTCAGAAGATAGCGGTTTCAAATCCTACCCAAGCCGGCCAGAGGTTTACTTGGTCAAAAATGTGGTGCGATAGACAACAACTATGGAAAGCAGTAATTACTGGGGATACGGTTACAAGACTCAGCATTCCTATCCGAGGTCGCGGCAAATCACCTGAAGAAGGTCAGAGGTGAAATTTGGCTGAAACGTAGTGAAAGAAGAAACAACACAAAAAAAACAAAAAAAAACTACCAAGATGAGGACAAAAATTCCGCAATAAATAAAAAACATTAATTCTCAAAAGAAAAATTATTGAAAAATACTCATTTTTTGGGGAAAATAATTATTTCAGTAGACTCTAAATTTTTTTTAAGATGTTAGATCTGCATCTTCAAACAAAGAAATAAATGAAGATGCAGATCTTATTTTTTAAAAAGATATAGGGTCTGCTGAAATAAATATTATCACAAAAAAATGAGTAATTTTTCAAGTTTTTTCTTTTATAAGGTGTATATATATATATATATATATATAGGGGTGTCCTCATGGTGTAATGGTTAAAGCAATGGACTGCGGAATCGTAGTACGCGAGTTCGTACTCCAGTCGCGCTATTACATTCACTTTCGGGCAAATACCCTTGGGAAAGGTATGAACCCCCTTATCCTCCCAGCTATGGGTTAAATAGTAGCACTACTGTTCTTCTAGGAGAATGGCTTTGGCATTAAATAACCTACAAAGGTTGATATGTCATTAAACCAAACCAAACCAAACCTATATATATATATATATATATATATATATATGTACACACACATAAGTGATTAGACAAATTTGAAATCATTTTAGTTATTTAATATATATATTTCCTATACAATACAGTTGTAAAATGGGAAACCTGATTTTAATATTTAATGATTAATATCAAATAAAACAAATATAACCTTAGGCACCTTTTGACCGACACTTCTTCAAAAGTCAATCATTGTTATTACTTTACTAACAAAGAGAATGAGGTTTTAAAATAGGATCTTAAAATTGGAGAGGAGACAAGGAGAAAAAAAGAAACTATCATTGTACTCCAGATCAAGCCAATGACTCCCCAAATAGCTCTACCTTGTATTTAAGTTCTCTCAGTCTATACAGTCCACTGATGTGTGTTAATCACAACTTCTAAGAGATTATATATCTATCTATCTATCTCTCTCTCTCTCTCTATATATATATATATATATATATATATATATATGCAGCTCTCATTGTTGCATGAAGTTAGTTATAGATTTGCTAAACAAATCTCTCAAGCTGTACAAACTGTTATTTTTTTCTGCTTATGTTTCAACACAAAACTGATCCTGACGTCCATCCATGAAGACTTTCTCCCTACCCCATCATGATAATTCTCTTGAAAAGTTGATCATTCAGCTGGACTTAGACCAGGCCTCAAAGAATTCCATGACCATCATAAACCCCTGCCTGCACACGGGGGAGGGGGAGGGGAGATGTAGAAGTCAACGGAACAACAATAGTAGCAACTTACCGGAGGTCCGGTTCATGAAGACGTAATCTGTGGAATCCCAGCAATATGGACGCCAGCTCGAGCTGAGCTGGGGGCTGGTATTTATGCACAAGCGTGACCAATCGGACGATTTAGCCAATTACAGTCCAAGGAATAGATTGGCCCATATGCACAATGGAATCTGCCAGTGTGGCATAAATAGTCCTCTTTCTTGAGAGGGGGTGGCTAGTTCTTGAAAAGTTGATTATTCAGCTGGACTTCGACTAGGACTCTATTCAAAGATTCAATATATATTTGAATGTATTTGTGGTTTATACGACATAAGCAAAACCAATCAAAAGTTGGATGCCAAAATTAAACAGCATGTTGCTGCAAATTTTTAATTTTGACTGAAATGATATTCTCGATAATACATACAGGTCATTAATTACAGAATACATTGATTAACGATTGTGCAAAGAAATGAAATTTCAATTATTTCTCTATACTGAGCAAGTCACACTCTTCATACCATTTGAAAGTATTGGAGACAATATTTTGTTTGGTAGGCCATCTCCCTGTAAACAGAGAGAAAGTCTGCTAGGACTTGATATTATTTCAATATAGTCTCCAATATAAAAAAAACCCAAATTTCTCACCCAACATATTTCTTTATTTTAATTGTATATTTTCTTCAATTTAGCTCGATGTTAAAAGCAAGGAACGAAACTGATTAGCTAGACTTCCATCATTTAAGTTTTAATTTTCATCAGGAATAAAAACTTTGGTTTCTTCATTGCCATTATAAAAATTTGTACCCTAAAAACATCTTTATACACACACACACACATTTCTTTTTGAAAAAGGCATGAATCCATCTCTATCTATGGGTAAAATAGTAGGGCAGATGGATCTATATAGTTTTCATGGAAAACCAGTCTACAAGAACATCATCATCATTATGTCACACCACCAGCACAGATCTTCCTGACCCTCTCTGGCCACCCATCTCTATTGTCCATTGCTCCCAGTAGGTCTTCAAGGCTACATCCTGTATCGGCACAGAGCTTTTGCATATAGGTTTTAGCTGGTCTATCCTGCCTTTGCTTATCCATGTGAAGGGGCCCAGAGGAGTATGTTGGTTATGAGTTCGTCCCCACTTCTCTAGCAGTGTCCCACATGCCTGGTTCATCTAACTTGGATAGTTTTCATGATGGGTGGCAGGTGGCCATACAGCTGCTGCTTTGTGAGGTGCAGCCTCCAGGACTTGTTCAGTATTGCTCACAGCTTTCTTGTGTAATTGTCGTCAAGCTTTTTCTTCGTATGTTTAGTTAGCGTCCATTTAGTGCATCCATACTGCTACTACAAGAACAAAAAAACTTCAAAACCTGGCTAAAGTTTCTAGGGCAGTTTAATTTTGTCTACAATTTCATTAGAACAAATCTGGCAACACTGGTGCCATGCTCTATTGGCACCTGGCCAGTGTCTTTCTCTTGATTAGCAGAGAAGGCATGGAAAAAAGAGTCACTTGCTGCATGGGCAACTGACAATCTTCTATACAACCTTGCCCAAGCTTGTATCCAGATTCAAGTACAAATTCATGAAATTTCTGTGGCGGAAATCATGAAAACGGAGAGAGGGGGGCTTACCTTTTGAGTGACCTTACGTGTGCGTCGTTCAAACAGGCCGGGAAACAAGGAAATTCAAGATTCAGCAAACACCCACATGTGACATATGGAACACTGAACAGCTGTTTTGACCTTATTGGGTCTCATCAGCAGTGCATACCATAATCTCCACCACTAGAGATCGAACCAGCAACCCCAGAATGTAGAAACCGAACTTATATATATATTTTTTTTTCATCATACAACGTGTGGAAGCACGTGCGATACCCTAGCCTCATCAGCCGCCAACCAGGGTGATAACAGTTTTGGTAGCTCAAGGCGGTACTGCCACTGACTCATATATATATATATATATATATATATATATATATATATGAGTCAACAGAAAGGTTCACAGGCTAGCCAAAATACTTTCCGAGTATGTGACCAAATGAGGTTTATTTTTCAACATAGTTCCCCTTATGGTCTACACACTTCTTCCATTTATGTTGCAGTGTTTGTATCCCATTGATTAATAAAAGTCATCAACACCAGATATAACATCAGTCTATAAACTTGAACAATTAATGATCTCAGCAAACCATTTCCTAGATCCTTCAAAGAGAGTTCCACATGTTTTCTGCATATGTTCAGGTCTCTATGGTTGTACTATGCTGATATAAAACTGACAAGAAACTTCCGCCACCCCACCCTCTATAGCTGATATAAAAGATATATTGGAGGTTGGTATAAAAACAAACACATGAAGGTGAAGAGAGCTCTCCCCAAAAATATACACATATTCATTCTGTCAAAAAAAAAAAAAGATGTTTGAAGGAATGTAAGAGAGACATCTATCTGTTTCGAATATTTTTTTAAACAATTTCAAAACAAGACTTGAGTCAGCTTTTGCAATGCTAAAGTCTTGATAAGACAAAAATAAATATGAAAGCAAGTCTCACCTTTGAAATGGAAACAAGAAAAAATGAAAAGGGGAAAAGACAGAAAAAGATGGAAGACGTACAATCAATCAATTAAGAACATGCAAAATACAACAGAAGAGAGTTTGCGATGCACCATCTGGCAAGATAAAGTAAAAACAAATGCACTAAGTAAATTTATTTTTACTTAACAAAAGAAATAGAGTAAAAAAAGACAATTGTTTTTTAATTTTAAAAAAAGAATTATTTTTTTTAATGTATTTGTGACAGCAACTTGACTAAAATCCCAAAACGGGACTTTATTTTTCGCACGTGTGAAGACGGGGCAGGTTGGCACTTGATCCCCTACAGAATAAGTCCTGTTCAGAGTTCTTCTCTCAGGCATATAAGAACTGGCATATTACGTGAGGGATTAATTTAGGGCCAGACTGACCACCGCTGGCAAAGGGGTTCCAAATTTCACACTATCACACACCCACCAGGCCGCTAAACTTCTTTCCCTTAGATAACAGAAGAATACGGGCCTATAGGTCTTAGTCGTAATAATATTAATATTGTAGTAGTCGGCAACTCCGGTTTCCCGTGTGATACTTTAGGAATTAATAGGACAATTCTAAGCAAGATAACATAAGGCGAATAGAAGCTGGAAAGAAAGCATGAAGTAACAACATAGACCACATGGTAAAATGAAAATACATAAAATCCTTTACTACTTATATATACACGTTCAGAGTGTCAAAACATATAATTGGACAGTCCACGAATATAAATGTCTTTTCTGACGTTTATCCTTTCTTCAAATTGAGAGAGAGAGAGAGTGGTAAACGAAATTTGAGTATAAAGGAAAAATGTCCCCAAAGTTACTTATCTTATTTTCGACGGGGTTCCACTGGAGAATTTTCTTCTTTCACGGGCTACTAGACTTTGTTCTGTTTTTAATACTGGCTTGAAGGATTTGGAGTCCTTCGTGTCTCAGCTAATCTTTTGTCTTCAGCCCGGAGTAAAGTGGCTATGGTTCGTCTGCCCGCTATGAACCCTGCTCAAAAACTGACTTCTTACTATTTACTTCCGCTGAGGGGAAGGGAGCCCCACTTCCGTTTTGGGGTCCCAGCCAATCATTTGGCTTCTCTCTCTTTCCCCTTCCGATGTCCGGCGACCTGAGGTCACTAAGTGCGAACACCTGGTCTCCCCTGCGTGACCCACATTCTCTCTTAACGGTCACTTTTTGACTGCTAGATAGTGCTGATTCAACACGGGGAGGATAGTATCAGTCTTACCTCTTCGTCTCCGTGAGCTGTCACGTGATATATTGAATTAAGAGGGCTATTGCAATGCAAAATAATAATTATTTTGAATTGAAATAGCCGTCTAAATCAATTCAATAAAATAATTTGTGCAAGTTACAAAATACTTGAATTTTTTTTAATTTTAGAAACAAATTTTTTTTCCAAATTTCAAAAAAGAAATAAAAAAATAATAAATGTTGCATATTACGAGGTGTAAATATACACGGGAACATAATCAAACATAATATACGAACTTCAATGAACGAACAAATACACTTCTTTATAAAAATATAATCTTTCACACTTAATTCTTGAAAGGGTGATGGTTATTTTGTGTGAGAGATGAACTGGAGATGGGGACAGACTGCTATATTGACCCAGCAGTACTTCTTTCTCATCTTGGCTGGGTTGCATCAAGTACCATTTTTTGAGTCGTTGGTATGACTTGACCTGGGATTGAACCTCCGTCTCCCGGACCATTAGCGAACACACTACTCAT